>JAZKJV010000124.1:0-116876 GCA_037367405.1 Ottelia alismoides
GATGAGGCGATCTTGGCTATCACCTCGCTCTCGTGGTACGCTGACATTGTGAACTATCTTGTTGCCAAGACGGTTCCACAAGGTTGGCCCAGGCAGAAACTCGAGACCTTCCTGGCGAAGGCCAAGTTTTACCATTGGGAGGATCCCGTCCTTTATCATGAAGGAGGGGACAGTATCTAGAGGAGGTGCATTCCTCAAGAAGAGCATCATAGCGTCCTCACATACTGCCACAAGCTTGAGGCAGGAGGACATCATTCTAGAAAAAGAACAGCACAGAAGGTGCTTCAATCCGGCCTATGGTGGCCTACTCTCTTCAAGGATTCTGATGAGTTCGTGAAGAGATGTACTGACTGTCAGAAAATGGGAACCTGCGGATAGAGAGACATGATGCCCATGCAACCCATTCACTTTTGTGAGGTTTTTGATGCATGGGGGATTGATTTCATGGGCCCATTTCCTAAGAGTCAGGGATTCGAGCATATCCTGCTCGCTGTTGATTATGTCAGTCGATGGGTTGAGGCCATCCCCGCCCGAGCCGCAGATGCTAAAACTGTGTGTAAATTCTTGAGGAGAAATATCATTTCACGGTTCGGGGTACCTAGAGTCTTGATTTCATACGGAGGGTCTCACTTCATCAATGATAAGGTTAGGGCCCTTGCAGACGAGTTCGGCATTGACCATCGGGTTGCCACTCCATATCACCCGCAAACTAATGGTCTTGCCGAAGTATCGAATTAGGAGATAAAGACTATCTTGTAGAAAGTTGTCCGCCCAGACCGAAAGGATTGGTCATAGCTTTTGGACTCGGTCTTGTGGTCTTATCGGACTTCTTTCAAAAATCCACTGGGGATGTCTCCCTTTCGTCTCGTCTATGGCAAGCTGTGCCATTTGCCAGTGGAGATCAAGCACAAATCTTTTTGGGCAGTCACTGAGTTGTTGTTAGATCCCGAGAGTATAGGAGATCAGAGAAGAGCAGAATTGGCAGCCCTGGAAGAACTGAGAGATACAGCCTTTTCCAACAGCCTACAGTACAAGGAGAAAGTGAAGACATGGCACGATTCGCATATCAGCCATAAACAGTTTGAGCCAAATCAGAGAGTATGGTTGTTTGATTCCAGGCTGAAATTATTCCCAGGGAAGTTACAGAGCAAGTGGAAAGGTCCGTATGTGGTCAGGAAGGTACATGACAATGGCAGCATCGACATATCCGAACCGTCATCTTCCTCTACCTTCCGCGTCAATGGTCAACGCCTGAAGCTATATCTAGATCATGATCCGCCGGCCATTGACGTTGCCCCCATTCTTCTGGTATGAGATGTGTCCTTTGACTCTCATCATCTGCATCTCATACATGGTGATCAATTCCATCTTCCGCTGTACAAATCCATCTGTTCATATCACTTTCATCTGTTGATTTATTTTCTTCTTTTCTTCTTTTCTTCTTTTCCATTTCTATCTTCTGTATCTATCAAAAAGGTGCCGCCCTTGTAGACAGTTTTCCATACTTAGGACGTACTTTGTCCTAAGTATAGGGGGGTGTGCACCCCGAGTTTTTCTATTCTTTGCGATCCTCTCCATTGTCTCCTCTTCTTGTCTATACTTAGGGATATTTTACCTTAAGTATAGGGGGAGACAATCTGAATACGATCTGTTCATTCCCACCCTTGACCCTCCCTGTGTTGTGTACAGTTTGCTATACTTAGGATTATTTGATCCTAAGTATAGGGGGGACGGTCAACTTCTCATTCATTGATTCATTCATTTATTCCTTTATTCTTTAGACTTGTCTATACTTAGTACGAGTTATGTCTTCTCCTTTCTCTCCGATCTATGAGGACATAGCTCAAGCTAAGTATAGGGGGTCGTATATACTGCGTATATACTTTAGCCATAACTCGTACTTTCGTGTTTTCCTAATAATATGGCTAATAATTCTTTAAAATTCATTAAAAATCTTTAATAAAAAGATGTGGTTATTCCTCAAATTCTTTTTGTATTTACTGATTAATAAATCAGGTGAAAATGTTTTTTGCAAAATGTTTGAAAAATAGTTTGAAAATCCTTGTGAACATTTATTGAAAACTATTTTGAAAATGTTTTGTTACAGGTTTTCAACCTGTGTAAAAATGTGTAGTTTGCAAAATTTCTTTTCTTTGTGTGAAATAAAATGTTTGAAAAATGATTTGCAAATGGTTTGAAAAATGTTTGCAAAAATATTTGAAAAACCTATATATACTGTTTTGAAAGCCTTTGCAAAATGATTTTCAAATGTGTGTACATGTTTGTAAAATGTTTGTAAAAATTATTTTGGACTATTGTTTTCAAAAATTGTGTGAAAAACTTGTGTCAAATAAGTTTGAGGAATACATACATCACACCAAAATCCATCCTATATATACTTATAAAATTGACCACTTACCCTTATAAATTCTTAAAATCCACTTCTTGTATATATAAGAAGCATTCCCGTGTACATATTTTAACCTAGTTTTCAGCCAAAATCTTTTTGTTTTCAAAAATCCAAAAACATTTGCAAAATTAAAATCCAAAAAACATTTGAAAAATCTTTTTGAAAAAGACAAAAAATTGCATCTGCATATGCATGCATCATCATCATCATATTTTCAAAAAAAATCCATAAAAAGTTCAAAATCTTTGAAAATTGCATCACAAAAATATTTCCTGCAATGCATTGCATAGCATTAGCATTTTTCGGATTAAGTTTGATAGTTGAACAAGTCTAAGTAAAATCCGAAGATTGGAGCTTGATTGGACCTTAAAATCTACCTAATAACAGGAACCTTATAGGGACTGGGTTTGAGGTACTTCAGGTCTAGTTGACTTAATTCTTTGAGGATCACGGGACTTGGTTCAATGGATTCTTGACTGCCTAAGTAGAGTATTTCGGAGCACACGCACGACTCTTGTTGATAATGACCTAACTTGGACACTTGCACCTTTCACATGGCTCAACTCAGTCGGAGTGGTGAGGGGATTGGATTTGCCGGTATGAGACGCACACAAGTGGAAACATTTGTCCTCCTCTAGGGAGGGAAGTGCACCCCAACCCGTCCAATGATAAGGAAGTCTAAAGACAGGAGGCTGTGGGTTGCGATAAAGCTTCAAAAGAGGGATAGTCTACTGGCTCAAGAGGAAAAAATCCTTATGTAAATGCTGTTGTATATAGTATTTCAAAAAAAAAAGTTCAGGCATGTACAAAAATAAAAAGCCTGCAAGTATGTACAAAGTCAATAAGCAAGCTTGAGTTCCAAAGTCAAATATGTAAGCATGCAGCAGGATGACTTGACTACACTAGTCTTGCATCCCAGGATAGGTAGCTACACTGGCTACCGTCCATTCTTCTCTCCACCCCCTCCTCTTGAGCTGGTTGCCACTTGAACTTAGAAGGGAATACCCCGCTCCTCGAGGATGGAGTTGCTGGATTGGGGAATCATTGGGTTGTCGTACTGGAGAAGTCAGTTTCTTTGCCATTCTAGTTGGGGAGGGCCACCATCACTTACATTGTACGAGTCAGACTCATAGTCGTAAGGGTTTGCGTATGAATTGAGACATTTCTGACCTGGCTATTGAGGAGACTTGGACAGAGTTTTTGGGATTCTCGAAGACTATTGTATTTCAAATTTGGTTCTCATTAAGGTTCCGCCCGCACTAAAATTCCAAAGGTCCGACTTAAGCTCCAAACTTTGATTTTGCGAAGACAAGTTTGATAATCAGATAAAATCCAAGTTCTTCTTTTTCTTTTCTTTTTCTTTTCTTTTTGCACTTATTGCATAAGTGTTTGCTAGGGACTAGCAAAGGTAAAGTATAGGGGGATGATGAATCCACATTTCATCATCTTTATTCTATCATTTTGGCACCAAAAACCCTAGCAAATGCCTGTAAATACCCTTAAATAGAGCATCTTAGCATTCAAGCATGTGCATTTATATAGTGTATAAAATGCTGTAATTAAAGCCAAAATTATAGAATAAATAAAGAAAAGAAAAAGAATAAAATATTGTAAATATTTTACGACCCGAAACCCCCGAGACCTAGGCATCTTGATGAATAGGTCGACAAGGAATAAAGTAGGGGGAGATAAGGTCAGAAATACAGATAAAATACCTATATTTTCTATTCATTCTTTATTCATTTTGGGACCTATTTTTGGTTCCACTTTTATACATCAAATAAAGAAACTTTGTACATGAAAGTTGTAGATAATTTTATAAAGAAAAATACAAAATTGATTTCACAGAAAAATAATACACAGATAAAAAGTTATGGTCTGAATAAAAATCCAGAATCCCAACTTCCCAGACCCGTATCTCACAAACGAAAACTCCAAATGCAGCATACTCACCTTTAATTGTATATATAAGAAAATAAGCCATTTAATGGCGGTGGTTTCGCATTTGGCGGAGCTACGGTTTGAAAGTTAAGTTTTGGACCCCCGTTGTACAGTGTACCGAATAAAATATTCAATTTATTATTTATTCATTATTTTTATATTTTTATATTTTTATAATGTTGTAAATATTACTTATAATAATTATGCACATTAAAACTATAATAAAAATGGAAATAAAATACAAAATAAAAATACTTGTATACTGCCTATACCTATACCTATATAACATACTCTTATAATTTATTAAATATACAAAATAAATCAGAAAAATACAATAAAAATATCTTTGTGTATATAAAAGTATTTTACAGTTTTATAAAATAATAAATAAAAATAATAAAAGTAAAATACACAGAATAAAAATAAAGCAAAAAAGTATATAGATAAAATACCTATATAGGGGTATAAAAGCAACTTGTAAAAATAAATATCATAAAAATAATTAAAAATCGGAATAAAATAATTTATAAAATTATAAACACTTTTTATTTTATAACCCAAATAAAATAATACCATTTACTATTTTAAAATAATTTTAGAAATCTTTTTCAACAGGTTTTTCCCGGTTGGTCCACGTGGACCAACCAGGGGGCTAGGAGAGTTGACCTCGGTCAACTCTCTGCCCAACACCTGGGTTGTGTCAGAGATATGTTTTGACCCAACTTCTCCCTTTTTTCGAGGACATCCCTGTCACCCTTTGGTGATGGTGTCTTCTGGACTTCTCTTCCCCTATCATCCCTCAAACTCGCCCATAGCTATCCTTGGGCATTGGACCTCTGACGCGCCTCGTGCACCTCGTCGAAGGAGCGCCCTCGGCCAAGTTTCAAAACCGAACCGACTTCTTCCCATTTGATTTTGAACCGTTTTTGCTTGAGCCAATACCTCCGAGGGCGTGGTGCTGGATGCCCTGTGACAGAGGGATGATCCAGCACCTTGTCGAGGTGCTTAGTTAGCTCGGCGACGGCTTCCACTCCACCTCCGGCCATCTTGGTCGTGAGGTCCAACCTCGCCCTTCCTAGGGCTTGAGGTCTGTTTTGTCACTTTTTCTTTTACGCATTTTCAATCCTGGTAGCAGTAGGAACCCCTAGATATCATCCATTTCGCCAGAAAGTCACCCATTTGCTATCGCCTCCACCTCGCCGGAGCAAGCTCCGGCGAGTTCATCTCCACCACCATCCGTTACTACCCCCATGCGCTGAACAACCCGACCGAGACGCTGCTCTCGAGCCCTTTTTGCATCCTGCAGGTACTGGACTTTGACGCCTAACCATCTGGGGGAAGGTACCTTGCAGCTCGCCGGAGGAGGAGGACGCCGCCGCCCGCGCGCCGCCGCTGCCGCGCGCGTCTGTGCAGAACAAGAACGAGGGGGAGGGGGCACGCTACAGGTGTCGTTGATTTCGCCCCCTCCTCTTCGATCTAGGGCGTCCACGCCTGAGGGGGGGTCAACCGTTCATCTCCCCACATCCACGCGCATCCACGCATGCCACGTGGATAAGTGGGGAGTTTTGCGCTCAAGCACCCACGACTTCGTATTATTGCTAAGTAACTTACAAACCTTCCTCTGTTGTTTAGAATTTCTTGTAATATTTGCAAGTCTTCCCCCCCCCCCAACTTTTGGGTTTTACATTGTTGTCCCCGCCAGGTCACGTGCGCTACGCACGTGACGTGGCGATTTTGTATAAGGACCCGGTTTGTTTGCGTATTTGGCTTTGGTTCTAAAACATTTAATTACAGTATATTAGTTCCTAGACAGTTTGCAATAGAGCCCTTCGACTTGTTGTATATTACAAAAACGCCCTCAACAGGCGTGTGTGCCTACGCGCGTGATCCTGGGATTTTGACATTTCACCCCGTGCGTTTTTCCGATTGCGTAAATAGTCCAGCAAACATTTTATTAAGTGTTAATTTTTTAGGAAAATTGCGGTTAGGCCCCTGGATATTTCGCATTTTGCATCTACACCCTTGCCAGGCCGGTTGAATGTTTGGATTTTTGTATTAATTAATTAGATCATCATTTTAGCTCCAAAAATTCCACAAAATTAGACTTAAGCTCCTGGTAACTTGTTCTTACATGCCAACATTTTAGTTTTTGATTTAATTTTATTTTTATATTTATTAAAAATCAAAAACATGCTTTTTATGCATTGTCTAGCTTAGAAAATGCCAAAAAAATATTAAAATACCTTGAAAAATTCCAAAAAAATTCTCTAGTGTCTATTTTACTATATTTTAGTGTCAGTCCAAAAATCCCTAAAAATCTCAAAAGAAAAACACTAAAAATTTAAAACACTCAAATACTTCAAAAAAATATATAAAATCAAAGAAAACTCCAAAAAATACAAACTCAGGTTATGTTTGTTCTATATTTTGTTCTCTTTATTTCAAAATTAGCGTGAAAAATTTTAGTTGTTGTTTGCTATTTTTAACTCCCATTTTACTCACAGCCAGCACAATTTTCACTGTTTTCCCTTATTTCAGTATTTAAAAATACCAAAAACACCTTGAAAAATCCCCAAAAATCACAAAAACAGTAAAAAATCCTAAAAATATTAAAAACATTTTATTTATGAATTTTTGTTTATTTTTGCATATTTTTATAAATACTTCATCTTGTCTTTTATTACATTGCTTTTAAATTCCAATATCTAAAAAGAAAATTAAAAAAATATAAAATATAAAATTATAAAAATCAGAAAATTAAAAAAACAAAATACAAAATTAAAAATTAAAATAAAATAAAAAAATTAAAAATTAAAAACCCACAAAAAAATATCCTTTGCTTGCTTGCTTAGTGTAGACACTTGACACACACATTCACTTGAGCACAATTGTTTGAATTACTCTGCTTGCTCCCTGTGTTCGAACTCTCTGCATACTTGCCCTTTACACCATTTGTGCAGAGTTAAAAATAAATTTTAACTCCACATTTATTTCTAATTGTTGATCTTTAGTGTGGGTTAATTGTTGATTAAATACAGGATTTTGTGTGGTCAAACACCGACTGTTGACTCGCCTTGTGAGTTAATATAACCGCACTCAATTTTGCATTTATCATGGTCAAATATCTTTTTAAGGGAGATTAAGCATGAAATATAGCATGCATATCTAAAACTGGGAGAGTGTGAATTTTCAAGTCTAAGTTCCTAATGATAAAAACGAGATAACTCTAAGTTTAGGGACTCCTTAAACCAAGTGTTAAAGATCATCTGAAGCCTCGAGTGCACAGTACAAAAAGTCAAGAAGAATACCATTTAATAAGTTAGTATGTTAGTTATTAATAAATAATGAAAGAATTATTAGATTTTATTAGTCAAAGACAACCAACTGGGTATTGTTGACAACACATTATAAAGACCATTCTAAAATACCCAACACAACACTACAAACTTCAGTTCCTTAAAAATCAAGATCAGATCTTCGAGGTTTAAAATCACAGGTCGCCTTATGTTTCAACTGCTTTTTCCTAATGGAGAGAACTTCGGAGTCTGAGTATGAAAGATCATCATCAACTTGAAATTTCAACCTTATAGAATGATGCCATTCTTCCTCAAAATTGGTATCCATATCTACATGGGAAGCCTCAAAATTCTTTATGATTATGGGAAGATGAATCAAACCTTTAAATCCTGCAATAGACTTTTGAGTTTTCCTTGGAAAAAAGAAACTAGACATAGAAAATTGACCCCACTTACAAGATAGGTGAGAATCTAAGGACTGGATATCCTTAAAATATGGTAAAGGTACTTCCATATCTAATTCTTCTATCAATAAATCATCCTCCTCAGTTGGCATCACTCTTTTCAAAGAACTCTTTATCAAGTTAATCTTCCAAAATATATAATTGAGATCCACACTTTCCTCCATATGTAACTCTGAAAGATTCTAAGGCAAAACAACCTTATAAAGAGAAAGAAGAAAAGATTCAGTGAACCGTCACGACCTTTGAGGACTTTAAACTCAAAAAGGATACTGAAGAGACACAAAAAAGCATTATTTTCTAGTTTTTATTAATCAAGTAGAGTTAATTAGTTAGTTTCATTTACACCCTTAGTTTGAAAAGAATTTTTAAAACTTTTAGCAAACATTGTCACATATATATAGGTTTTCAAAATATTTTACAAGTGATTTTCCAAACACGTCAAGCTGTATTTTTGCAAACCATGTAAAACACTTGAAAATAATGTCAAATATGTATATATAATTTAAAAATTTATTTTCAAAATATTTTATACAATACTCAGTTCAAAATTGTAATACGATATCCATAACCCCGGAAGTTTGAATTAAAATATGAGCTATGGCTAGAGTATATATGCAATATATATGGTAGACCCCCCTATACTTAGCTTTTGTTATGTCCTCATAGCACAAAGTAATATGAAGCCATAGCTCAACTAAGAATAAAAGAATTTACGAGAACTGATGATATAATTACATGTGCAAAATGAATAAAAGAATCAGTTAGAAGAGAACTAGGACTCGGGCCCAATTATACTTAGGATGAGAAATCTCATAAGTAAAAAAAGATATGAATTAAAACTAGGTGACCCAAGGGGAATATTTAGAATGACAAAAGGATCTCCTCTATACTTAGGACGAAAATTGGCATAAGTAGAAAGAAGTTAATGATAAGTAAGGAGTTAAAGGATTGTTAGAGAGTATGAATCTTTTATATAAGAATCTTCTAATGGCAATCATGCCTTATCTGATAAGTAAACTGACTCAACAGGCATGAAGTTAATCAATTTGACGGGACTTAACCTTTCCTTCGATTCTACAAAATGCATGAGTAATTGCTCGTTAACCAAAAAGGGATGTGCATGCTCTGAAAGCTCTGAAATCTCTACATTACCATTCTCATGCACTTTCCTTACAATAAAAGGACCCATCCACTTTGACTTTAGTTTCCCATGGAAAATCTTAACTTTGCATTAAACAACCACACCTTTTGTTCAAGGATAAAGTTTTTGCATTTAATATGCGCACCATACCACTTCTTAACTTTATCCTTATAGATCATGTTGTTATCATAAGCTGGTTGTGGATTTCCACTAGTTGATTTAGGTTAAGGTCTCTACATAACTTCCCTAAGTGACAGCTCCAAATTATTTTCTTAATTGCCCATTCAGATTTGTGCATTATCTCAGCGAGCAGATGACTTGGCTTGCCATAGATCTTCCTGAAACATAAAGTGCCCAGAGGTGTCTTGTAGGTTGTTCTGTAAGCCCATAGTCCAACAACTGAGACCAGTTTTTCCTTTTGGACAGACTAATTTTTGAAGGATACTCTTCACCTCTCTATTTGAAACTTCTGCCATGTCATTTGATTGAGAGTGGTAAGTACTAGTTATTCTATGCTCAAATCCATAGTCCTTTGATAAAGATTTCATCATTCCATTCGCAAAATGGCTACCACCATCAGATATAAAAATTTTAGGTACCCTAAACCGTAAAATAATATGATCCTTAATAAACTTATAAACAGTTCTATCATCTGCAGCTTCGGTTGGGATAGCTTCCACCCATCTGGACAAGTAATCAACTATTAACAAGATATATTCAAAACCTTGGCTATTAGGAAAGGGACCCATAAAATCTATGCCCCGAGCATCAAAAACATCACAAAAAATCACAGTTTACATGGGCATCTCATCTCTTGCTCCAACAGTCCCTCCCATCCTTTGGCAAATAGGACACGACCATACAAAATCTGCAGCATCTCTAAACAAGGTCGGCCAGAAGAATCCACATTGCAACACCTTGTGAGCAGTTCTTTTTCCTGAATGATTTCCTCCTACCTCAAGTGAATGACAATATGTACAGACACTCTAGTATTCCTCCTAAGGAATACACCTTCTCCAGATACAATCCATGCCTTCAAAAAAGTGGAACGGATGCTCCCAATGATATTTTCTTAAATCCGACTTGAGTCGGTCTATACTGCTCCTAGTCCAGCCATGGGGAACTTGCTTGGAGACAAGGAAGTTAACCATGTTGGCATACGATGGGAGTGAGTCAATAACATAAATATACTTATTTGGAAAGATATCTCGAATAGGCTCGGAATCAGGGGAATCTTTTAATTCAATCCTTTATGATCAGCCACTACATTCTTAACTCCATGTTTATCCTTAATTTCCAAATCAAACTCCTGGAGTAACAATATCCACCTAAGAAGACATGCCTTCGTGTCCTTATTTTCCATGAGATACCTAATGGCTGAATGATCTGTATATACTGTCACTTTAGAGCCTAAAATCACAGACCTAAACTTCTCTAAATTCCAAATTACCGCAAGCATTTCTTTTTCAGTCACTGTATAATTTTTCTGAGTTGTATCCAATACTTGCTTGCATAGTGAATAGCAAACATAATCCGATCTCGGCGTTGTCCCATACGGCTCCTATAACAAAATCTGAAGTATCAGTCATGATCTCAAAGGGAAGAGATCAGTCAGGAGCCTACAGAATTGGCGAGTCGTGGATTTTCTTTTTAAGGAGCTCAAAGGCCTCAAGACATTTGTGATCTACAAAGAACTCGATGTCTTTTCCTAAGAGCTTTGTCAGGGGTCGGGCAATATTTGAAAAATCATGAATAAATCATCTATAAATTCAACATGCCCTAGAAATGACCTCACTGACTTAATGTTGGTCGATGAATCAAGTTTCTTGATGACATCCACCTTGGCAGGGTCAACCTCCATTCCCTTCTTGGAGATGACGTGCCCCAAAATAAAACCCTCCTTTACCATGAAATGACTTTTTCTCCCATGAGAGTACTAGATTCACCTCACTACATCTTTGAAGTACTCAGTCCAAGTGTGCTAAACAAGAATCAAATGAGTCACCATGGACCGAGAAATCATCCATGAAGACCTCTAGGAAATCACCAACCATTTCAGCAAGCACAACAATCATGCATCTCTGAAATGTACCAGGGGCATTACACATCCAAAAAGGCAGGCGTCTGAATGCATATGTGCCGAAAGGACATGTAAAAGTGGTCTTTTCCTGATCCTCAAGAACGATGGCTACTTGATTGTAGCCGGAGTACCCTTCAAGAAAACAGAAGAACCCTTTCCCTACTAATCTCTCCAAAATATGATCAATAAAAGGTAGGAGAAAGTGGTCTTTCCTGGTCACAGCATTTAGGCGTCTGTAATCGACACAGACATGCCACGACGTAGATACTCGTGTCGCGATCTCAACTCCCTCCTCATTGGTGACCATCTGAATCCCCCATTTCTTCGGGACAACATGTAAAGGTGCCATCCATTTGGAGTCAGAGATTGGGTAAATAAACCCCTCTCCATGCAATTTCTCTATTTTTTTCTTAACTACTTCCTGAAGATTTGGATTAAGTCTTCTCTGAAATTCACGGGAAGATTTGGCATTATCCTCAACAAAAATGTGGTGTGAGTAAAGTGCAGGATTAATACCCACGAGATCTGACACAGTCCATCCTATGGCCTTACGGTTTTTCTCTAACACTTCTAATAACTTAGCTTCATGTTCTACAATCAACCTGGAACAAATGATGATAGGAAACTTATTCTTTGATCCCTTAAGGAAGGAGTACTTGAGGGTAAGAGGTAGTGGTTTCAAATCTGGCAAAGATAAGTCATCATGTACATCAGGTTGAACTACCACTGAATCTGAACATGTATTGTGTAGTGGAGAGGAATCATCTGTAGTGTTGTCCACCAACTGAACTGAAGAATAGGGAGTCGGATCGTCAAAGATATATGGTAATTCAACCAAAGCTGCATCCGACTCATCATCTATATCCCTTGACTGTTCCAAATCAAGGGAAACTAACAAGTCCGAAGGGACTTCTATGTCATCAAAGGAATAGGGGGTGCATAACTCGAGAACTCTAGCAGAATCTCTTCAACTGAACTATGTACACTGTCCTCTCCAAATAAGAGTGTTTCATTCTGGATTGTTGGGTTCTGAGCCCATATTCCAAATGTACTAACTACATTGCAGTCTGCCTCTGAGAATGAAGAGAAATCAGTACTATATTCAGAATCAAGTTATTTCCATTTTGTTTGCTTCATCTGTAGCTCCACCTCTCCACCTGGAGAGTGAAACTTCATCATCCATGTCTGGTAATCAAATGAGGCTCCACCGATCCTAAGGAAGGGTCGTCCAAGGATAATCTATGAGTCTCTCCAATGTGAGGAACATCCATATCAAGAACAGTAAAGTCTACTTTGTAGGCATGTCCCTCAATCGAAATAATGACATTCTTGACCATACCCTTAGCCTTTTTCATTGATTTATCTGCAAATTGACGTAGTGCTCTAGATTTATGTAAAGTACCCAACTTCAATTTCTCATATAAGGCTAAGGGTATTAAATTCATCGAAGAACCATTATCCAGGAGAGTTCGCGTAAACACTGTCATCAATGTGACTCACAGCATAATGAGCACCCAAATCTCTCTTCTTCTGTGGCAATTTTTTGTTCTTAAGACAAAATGTTGTGCCAACCAATAAAACATGGGTCTTGACGTAGTTGTTCGATTTCTTCCTGCTAACTCTGCTAGGTGTACATCTCACCTTCAAATATTTTTGGAATGCAGGATGACTGGTCACATACTCATCAAATGATACTTTGATCATGATATTATCTCTACAGAATCGTGCCATTTCAGGGTCATCTTTCTGAATCTTCTTAATGATGTGCTTTCCTACCGTAAGAGCATGGGGGAAGGGATTGGAAAAGAATTATGTGATAACTCGGAATCATAAATGAAAACATGTTTTTTATTAAAATAAACTGAGTTTTTCACACTTGAATCTTTTATAATTAGAATAACAATTGGATTATCTACTAAAGGATGGGGAATGCTTGCTGAATGTACATTCTCCTCATCTGATGCTGCAAGGTCCTCTGTAGACTCTGAATCTGATGTGTTTTGTTTTATTCTCGAAATCCTCCTTGACCTAGATCTTTTTCCCTTCTGAAAATGCCCGATGTCATCATCCTCTGAAGTCTCTTTAGGCAGATCTTCAAAGTTGGTCCTATCCATGTCCTTGGCTCGATCAGGTATGACCACGATCCATCCATTCCTGAAAGACATATGATTAATACAATCAAACAGTGAGATCTCATATTCATATTGTTTAAAATCTGAGTAATATACCTGATCTAATACATGTTGTTGATTAGGTATGTTCAGGCTATTGGGATTAGCATGAACCTGGGTAGGAATGGATGTAGTAGGAGCATTGTGCTCGTCATGTAGACAGGATAGGCGGTTGAGGTCAAGCCTCAAATTCTGCACTTCGTTCTGATAAGAATGCAACTCCTCTAGAATCTGACGCTGAAAATCCATGGGACCGGAAAATGATTGATGATGTGGTTGTGAAGAAGAAGGATGTGAAGACTGATCCTGAAAACCATAAGACTGCTGGTGTGACTGAGTATGATGCGTGTTATTCGGGTCCTGTTGGCACCCATATTTCTATTGTTTCTGCCTTGGTGCTTGATAAGGAACACCGCCAGAGCTCTGTCGTGCTGGAAGAGGTGTAGGAGTAAATGATGTGTTATATAAAGTTTGAGGTCGATGATATGAGAAGCAATCCCAGAACCCCCCTATCTAGTTAGGCCATGTGTGTACCCACACCATTTACTTGCCACACGTGTGAGGGCTCCTCGACGATTGTTTCTGCAGATGGTGGCCAATGCTGACAAGGATGGGCTAAAGGTTGGTCCTCTACCCATGGTTGTAGTGGCCCTGACATCTGTTGTTCCTGAATATGATGAACACGATAAACTGGAGCAGCAGATGCAGTTACGACAGGTACCCTCATCTTGGATACTCTCTCAGAAAGCGCTGCCATCTGTTTAGGTAATTTGGATAAGTTGTTTTCCAACTCATTCATACGTCTATCGATCCCCTCAACTATAGTGAGTTTGTCTGCTATGAGGCCCATGTCAAAAGGATCTATTGAAGCCTTCATTCCCCCATTAGATTGGATCGTATTAGGGGTTTCTAACTAAGCTCTACTAGCGGCTTGTGCTCTTGTTGTCTCATATATTCTTTCGAACACTTTCCAGACAGTGTCCACTCCTCTTGATGTATACCTGCCTCCACAAGCAACACTAACCAAACCCTGCACCTCAGGGTATAAACCGTTATACAAGGATTGAACCAAGATGGTAGGCTCTAAATCATGGTAAGGACATTTCTGCAAGTGGTTTTGAATCTCTCCCATGAGTTACAAAAAGCTTCATAAGGCATTTGGGAGAAACGCGTGATGCGTGAATGCATTAAGTTAGTTCTACTTAAAGGGGAGAACTTCTTCAAGAAGAGGTCCTTGAACTGTACAAAGGTAGTAACAACTACCCCTAGATTCTTCATCCAGTAATTAGCCTTATCCTTCAAGGCAAAAGGAAGGCTTTGAGCCTAATGTAGTCTTTACTAACCCTAAGATGTCTAAGATTAGAACAAACTAGCTCAAAGTCCCTAAGGAATGCAAATGGCTCTTCGTGTGCATTCCCATGAAAATGTGGCAACAAGCTTAGGAACTGTGGCTTTAGTTCATATTCAACTTCAGGTTCGACTGGGCTTAACCAAATAGTCTTCTGAAATCGCCCAGGAATATATGCTTCATCGATTGGTGCATCTCTACCCAACTACAATTAGCCTAATTGAGCTCTCATTATTTCTTGGTTCTGTTTTGATTATGCTAATCTGACCAATACAACGTGCATTGGATCTTCTCGCTCTTCCTCCTCTCCATTTCCATTCTGTTTCTTAGGAGGTATTTTTAATGTATTTTCATCACCTTCATCAAATAAAGGGTTGGAGTGAGATGTAGAAGAAGAAAATGAAATTAAGTCGAACTCACCATGGTAGTGATCTTTCTTAGTGAGTAAAGAAGACATATAGGAATTGGATTGGATATAACCAACCCCAAGGAGAGAATCATGATATATCGGTTCGAAAAGAAGATTATTTTCAAATTGGGATAGTCCAGCTAAGGAAGGAGAAGGAAGGGGTTGGACCGGTGAAGATGTCATATTTGGGCGGTTCAACGACAAGCTCACAAAATCCGAGCAAATATCTGACCAATTACCCATCTTCAATTTTCAAAAGAAAGGAATTTTTTAGTACGCTCAAGACACAAAAGGATCTGGTTCTACTGGGCACTTAAATATGTGAATTTACTCACACAAAATTAATCAATACAAACCTTTATGAATTCACCAACTCAACGCTGAAGGCTGAGATGATGGCCTAATTATCTGGTCAGATTTTAATTGGTGATCAAATATAAATCTTGTCAGAGTTATGAGATGTTAGGAACCTAAATTTTCTTACAAACTGTCCTGATTCCTATGACTAGTTGCATCCACTCTCAGCCAGTATGGAAGTAAGTCAGATCGTAAAAATACGGCTACCCGTTTACATGAGGATCAGGCCTTGCGCGGTGTCCTCTAAACCTTCCACTCTACTAAGGAAATTTGGACCGTTTACCGACTACCTGTAGATCCTCACTGAGAAGTGGGTAATCATTTTTATGGAACCAGTAGTTCATATAAAAATTCGTGGTATGGCTCTATCCTAATGTCGTCTATCTCTCACTTGATAAATACCTGCATACAAATGAGGGCTTTATGCACCCGTAAAACAAGGTTGCTTTTATTCCAATTTTTTTAGGTCAACTTGCATCAATTCAGTCCTAATTTTTAAGAGTTTGGTTATCACTTGAATTTAAGTGACCACAATCATCGCCTAATGTACAGTCTCTTTTCCTTTATCCTTAAGTTGGTAAAAACTGAGGGAGAAAGCGAAAAAATGGAATGCAGTCAAAAATCAATGATGCATGCAGTCGTTTAGAAATACTTACAGCGCTTCCCAACACTCTCCATGTGGATGCAGAACAGAATTTATAAATCTAACTATATGATGCAAGTCGAGAAACTGCACCTAAGCAGTAGTTCTATTAGCGATGAACAAATCAGTTTATTTGACTAAGTAGAACATATGCTACATGTGTCTATGAATCTCCTAAGATTTTTGCAATTGTGAATCTTATGAGATATGTGTAGTATGTACTAAATTATGAAATACATCAAGCAAACAAATGACCTACGATTTTATATTTGGTGCAACGCTTGAATCTAAAACGTTACTCAAGTTGAGAACTACTCTTGACACAACCACACGCAAGAATAAATAAAGTTATAAAGGCCTTTGTTTACATGTGTGAGATCTCACTCAAGAATCGTGGTAAATGGGCAATGGAATAAAGTTCTACTAAGCTAATATTCTCTCAACTAATTATTTGTCTCGTGGCTCTCCAACAAGTTTCTCCAAGCTTCTTGCCTCTACAGTCCTTCAGAAATAGTCGACTCCACAAACCTACCATAAAATAGTGAAATTTATAAGGAAATTTTAGAGAGATATAAAGGAACTTAATTAAAAAGATATCACAAGAAACTTACAATAAAGAAAATAAAATCAAGATAATTATGCCTAAAAATATTAAATAAATAATTGCTCCTAAAAATAATCACAAAATGTGCCGCATCCCCGGCAACGGCGCCATCTGATGAACCACTAAATGCATGTATTAAGAGAGATCCGTTGTAGCACGGGCAAATAGCGTGTCATAAAGAACCGATAAGAATCTTAGTGGCAAGGTTCTCGGCTTTAATTTATAACCTGGGAAGTCCGAGGTTGAACATAAAGACAGGAGCAATTTACTGACTAATTTAGAGGTCAAATATTTTAGATAGCAATTCATAGAGTAATTACATTTAGAAAACGCACAAATCACAAAGAGATAAATTTTTAACACAATTTTATGCACTTAGATTAAATGTAGACAATAATGCACAATCAACATGTAGATGGCACAATATTATTATACACACCACATATTACTTGGGTTAAGCACAAAAATCACTTGAAATTATTGAATACTTAATTAAGGCATTAAATTAGACAACTAAGTGATGTAAGTCTCAGACTATGAGCTTTATTTCTCTCTTGATGCTGGAAATCAAATTGTTCAAATCATTCAATGACCTAATGATAGTGTAAAAATAACTAATAATAGATCATTAAACATTAAGATAACTCAAAGATTCAATTGTTCAACGAAAGTGCATTTCCAATTATGTTTCATGCTTTCATCAAGCATATTAAGCAAAGAACAATAAATGCATAGCTTTTAAATCAAAATCATCCACAAAATTTGCTAAAATATAGAGTGTTGAACAAGCTTTAAAACGAGACCAAAATCACATTAATTGGATTTGAGGATAAAAAGTTTTTAAACAATGAATCCATGGGCAAATATGTAAGAAAACTTCCAAGTTTTATTACAAATAACGACAAATAGGGACTAAAATATAAATGAGAAAACCCGCAGGTGCTGAAATGTAAATTACACAAAAGGTGGAAGGGCTTATCTGTAATTATGGAAAAGTAGAGGATAGACAATGCAATTTACCCAGTCACGTGCGCCAAAACACGTAATCTGGCGAGGCTCAGTTAATGTGGTTGCTTCTGGTGCTCTGTGCGAGGCTCGAATACAGACTCGGCACAAGAGCCTGAGGGTTGAAATGCTGCCTCGGGTTGGTGACGTGGATCAACCTGGACCATCGGATCTCGCCCAATTTAGGGAGATCAACGGTATCTGCTCCTCATATGTTCTTCCGCCTCTTCGCACGATTGTGTTATTACTGGGCTCCGGCGAAGTCCGGAATGCTCCTCCTTGCTCCACTTGAGACTCTGAAGGTCGAATATTCCTCATGATGGTTCCGCAAAGATGATCGAAGACTGATGAAGATAAGAGATCCCTCTGAGTGCTCTGTTGAGGCGATTTTTGCCGAAGAGGAATTTGGAGATCAGAGCTCGAACTCAATCTCTGATCATAGAAGTTGTATCGACCTATAATGTTAGTCCAAACAACAGACAAGTTCCATGCGAACAATGGGAAGTAGATATGGGATGGAATGAAGGGATCGAGCGAGATGAAGGAAGGGATCCCTAATTGGTTTCCTGGCTAAGAAAACACTTGGAAATGATGAAGGTGGACACGCAGATGAAGAAATGGAGAGATCTACTAGAGGTATACGTGTGAATGAGTGATTAATAGAAGATCATTCAGATTAGAAAGTGATTGTGTAGTATCTAAGGAATAAATTTGAGAAACTACAAAGAATAGAAGATTAAATACTAACATGGAATTGAAGATTGAAGAATAATCTATTAGAGTTGAATCTTGAGCCAATTGACAAAGCTAGGGGCTTCATCGTCTTTGCTTAAAGTTCTTGGCAAGAGAACTAAGCTCGAACAGTCGTAGATCTGAGATATAACTTGGTATAGGAACAAGGATCTCACCAGAGCTCAATACCTATCTTCCCTTGATCTCAGTCTCTTCTCTGTCACGGGAGAGGCGAGCAAGCTAGGGAAGAACTCTCACACGGGAGGACAGCTTGAGAAGATGGTCGGTGGATTGGTATTTGAAGAAGTGGCGGAGGTTGCAAGAAGTTTAGATGGAGATTTCAACCTCCTGAAATCGATGATTAGGTTACTTATGAAGAAGTTAGAGGAGTTAGCGTGAAGGAGGAATGATAGGTGAAAAAGTTAGTGGAAGTTTCAAGGAAGGTGGTTGGATATGGTTGTCGACATAAATGGGAGAAGTTGTAATGGAATCGAAAGGTTGCGTCCTTTGGTAGAGGAAGCCGGAGGTTGAAGATAGACTTTGATCATTGGATATGTAGATCCCACGGTCCACAGATGAGCGGGATGAAACGGCTAAGATCTGTTTGATAAGAATGGATCGGATGGTTCAGATCAAGGCGGGTAATGCAAGGGTACTGGGCCACGTGGAGCGATTTGGAAGAGTCACATAGAGTAAAATCAATAATAATTAGTTAGAGGGCGAATTAAGAAAAGTGGTGAGCATGCATGTAGAAGTCAAAGAGATCAGAGGTCATTTGTATAAAAATTAAATACGGATAAAAACCATATAAAACAATTTCCTTTATTTTTTCCTTTTTATTATTTTTATGGATTTTTGTTTTATTTATATTATTTTATTTATATACAATTTTATTTAATTTTAATAAGAAATACATACATAAAATATTACACCATAATAGGATTATATTAATATATAATAATTAGTGTTAATTATTTACAACACATTAGTTAGTAATTAGTGTTAATTAGTCTATGAATATTGTGATTAATTTAAACAAGAGAAATAAATATAATCAATTAAGCTGATAAATCTGAGATTTATCACTATATTTACTTATTTTATTATTATTATTATTATTATTATTATTACAAATACTAAAAAAATTTTAATACCCTAAAAAATATAAAGGACTGCACCTAGGGTATTTTTCTGATTTTTTATTTTATATATATTTATTTATTTATATATATTTTCTTATATATTATCTATATATAGTTATCTATATCTATTACATCTGCATATTATAAAAAGAAAATTAAAATAGGAAAATATAAAAATATAATTAAAATATATATTTAAAAACATATATATAGCTAAAAAATCCAATAAAATAAATATTAAAAACCGACTAAAAATCGAAAATCATCATAAAAGCACAAAATAATCATTGTCTTTTTTTCCGTTTTTTGTGCTTTATTCTCCTTGCTCCCTACGTTCGACCTTTGCACATACTTAGAACCCATAAACATTTTTTATAGAGTTATAATAAATTTTAACTCCATAGTTTTGCTTAGCACTGTTTCATCTATTTGTGGGTTAATTGTTATTTGAATTCAAGGTTATTGTGGGTCGCTTCAACGACTGTGTTCCCGCCTTGTGTGGAACATAAGACCCGCGTAATTCTCATTTCATCAGGTCTCCATTTAAGATACCTTCTCATAGTGTTGTATATCTTTGTGACATTAACCTCTTGGAGGAGGATTCCCTTATTTTCTTAAATCCTACCTTGACTGGTTCCAGAAGTTAGAATCACTTTGTTTATTTCTGCAGTCTTTTACTATTATATTACCTTTATTGTCGTATGTTCTAATGATATCTGAAGCTATCCGAAGCTTCACCATGATTTGGTGAGCATATAGTTGTTAAATGTCTCTAGATTAATTATCCCCCATTTGTCATTCTCTTTGTGAGGCATATGTTATACCCGGCTTCATGTCTACGTTTCTCATGTGTATTTTCTTGCCATGGAAAATCTTACATGATTTTATCAATTTTTTAACGTTCTTGGCAAGTGTTTAACAATGCCAAGAGGTGAGTGGTCAATGGGATAAGGGGTGAATTTAGTAAGGACACTTCAGATGGTAGGGATAAGACTTTGTTTTTCCAACCCTCTAGTTTATTGGCGAACTTTTTGATAATCGGTTGCTAGTGATTAGGAACCCAACATTTGAAGAGGGATACACATCAAAGAAAGTATGTGGTCCATAGGAAGCTCTCAATCCATCTCCTTCTTCATGATTCTTAGCTCATGCTTAAGTGTAGGAGATGCTACAAGGAACGACGACGCAATTCCTCTTGAAGAAGAGCTGCGAATTTAGTTCCCATTTCAGTGATTTCTTTCCATCTCCTCCTTTTACCTTGTTTAATGTTGTTTAAATAAACATGCGAGATGGTTTGGCTTATGTTGCCTTTTGAGGAAAAAGAACTTATCATCGACTACAGTGGAGTGGTTCTGGATCGTGTAAGCCCAATGGTTTTCCCCATCATTTTAGGGAGTTTCCACATTAAAACCCCCTATGTGCTTTGTGTTTGTCATTTTGTGGTTTGATTGGCTTTCTCAATTGCTTGTGGTTGACATTCATCTTGGTTACCGGTCTGTGGTTTCAACGGACATATTCCGCAAGCAAGGGTTCCTTTGATTAACACGAATAGTAAAGTTGTATGGAATACGAAGGGTTGTCATGGAATACGAAGAATCCTTGTGCCATTTTTCATTATGTATAAATGTAGTAAGGATGGTGTCTCTTGGTATTCTCAAGCTTTTATATATAAATAGGAGTATTGGTTATTTTCACATCATCCATTTTCATACTTGTATTTTCACTTCTAGATAAGAGAAGAAGCTTTATGCTTGTCTTTATATTCTTTTACTTTTGTTTGAGCAGGTGTGCATGAGCACGCTAAACACCGGACGAGTAGATCGCGCATGTGATCTCTATATGGTGGAGAAGGCTGGTTAGTTCAAGGAGCTACTGTGCATGGGTTAGGTTATTAAAGTTTTGTTTGAAACGATTTTCTTAACCAATTTGGGAAACCAAACTATGATTTCTTCTTCATCCAACTCACCCAATCCATTACGCGCACACCATCTTTGTTATTATACAATAAATTTCTATTTAAGCTACTTAAATATTCATTCGTATTTTAATATTAAAACAATTTAGTAATATACAATATCTCACGATAGTAGACATCATGCATTTATTCCCAGGAGTATCCCCCTAAAATTGTCCTGCAGCAAAGATGGCACACACAATATATGTTCCCTACACGGGAACTCAATGGCAACAATGATAAACAACCACAAGCAACCACAAGAAACAATCACCACAAGACAAAGATTTTACGTGGGAACCCTTACTCAATGTGAGCAAGGAAAAAACCATGGGGAAAGACCGGCAACAATTTCACTACGGTCAAATGGAGCCAAATGTTCTTCCCGGTTTTGTTGCCCACAAAACCGAGGTACAAACCACGAGCACAATAGGTAGTTCTTCTACAAGTAGCTAACTACCCTAGGTATCCAAAATACCAATATTGTGCTTAAATCCAAGAAGGATAAAGTGACTTCCCTTGTGGGATCCCGGATGGAGACCCAAACACGATGCTCAGCTTCTTGAGGTCGTTCTCAACGACCTCAACAGCTCCTCCCTCTCGGGTTTGCACAGACCACAACCCACATCGAACCTGCATCCCAAGTCGTAGCTCTTCGACCAACTGGAGAAGAGGGGGCAAGGCCACCAGCTGTTGTTCCTTTCTTTCTCGGCCTCTTGAGCTCTCCTGCACGGAGGAGGTGGAGGGCTTTTTCCAAAGCCTCGCTGCTGCCGTTATCTGGAAAGGGAAAATAGGGCTTTTTCGATTCTCACTGTAATGGGTCTCTCCTGCTATGTGCGTCCCTGGAATTGAAATTGGGATAGCCTATTGAGTGCCCCCCCCCCCTTGGTGGAAATATTTCAGAAAGCCCCCAAGTTGGGGCTGGACATGCAAGTTAAACCCAATAACCTCCCCCTCCAGCCCCAACGGGGAGGTGTGGCACTGTGATGCAGTTCAACAAGAGGTGACACCGCTCAGCTCTGTACAGAGCTGAAGCTTGTCACGAGTGACTGCCTTGGTCAACATGTCTGAGGGGTTCTCATCGGTGTGGATCTTCTTCAACATAAGCTGCTTCTGATCTATTGCATCCCTCAGCCAATGGTATCTCACATCAATGTGTTTTGTGCGAGCATGGTGCATGGTACTCTTGCTCAAGTCTATAGTGCTCTGGCTATCACAAAACACGACTGGCTCACTGTCATCCAATCCAAACTCACCAAGAAAGCATTGTAGCCACAACACTTCTTTCCCAACCTCTGCTGCTGTTATGTATTCTGCCTCGGTAGTCGAGAGAGCAGCACATTTCTGTAGCTTGGATTGCCATGATATGGCTCTCCCTGCAAAAGTGAAAATGTAGCTTGAGGTAGACTTTCTCTGGTCCATGTCTCCTGCCATATCTGCATCAGTGTAGCCACATAGTTTGGGATCTGACCTCCCAAAAACAAGACATATACTTAAGGTCCCTCTCAAGTATCTCAAGATTCACTTCACTACCTCCCAATGGTCCTTCCCCGGATTGGACATGAATCTGCTGACCACGCCCACTGCATGGGCTATGTCGGGTCTAGTGCAAACCATTGCATACATGAGGCTCCCAACTGCGGATTGGTATGGGATCTTGTCCATATATGTCTTCTCCTCAGAAGTAGAAGGACATGACTCTTTGGTTAGCTTGAAATGAGAGGCTAAGGGCGTACTGACAGGCTTGGCATTCTTCATGTTGAACCGCTCCAACACACGTTCAACATAGTTCTCCTGTGACAACCACAGCATGCGCTTCTTCATGTCCCTTGTAATCTGCATCCCAAGGATGTGACTTGCCTTGCCCAAATCTTTCATCTCAAACTCTTTGGAGAGTTCTTTCTTGAGCTTTGCAATGAGGTTGGAATCATGACCTACAATCAACATGTCATCCACGTAGATCAAAAGAATGACGAACCTGTCATTGGGAAGACGACGAACATATACACATGGATCAGTTGTAGTCCTCTTGAAGCCCTACTTTCCCATGAAAGCATCAAACTTCAAGTACCACTATCTCGGGGCTTGCTTCAAGCCATAAAGACTCTTTCTCAACCTGCAAATCATGTGCTCTTTCCCTTTCTCTTGAAATCCCTGTGGCTGCTCTATGTAGATCTCTTCCTTCAAATCATCGTGAAGAAACGCCATCTTCACATCCATCTGCTCTAGCTCAAGGTCCATGCTAGCAACAAGTCCTAGCACCATTCTCACTGAATTCATCTTCACCACTAGGGAGAAGATCTCATCATAGTCCACTCCTTCATTCTGGTTGAACCCTTTCACCACCAATCTGGCATTGTGCTTCACCTGCTTGCCACTGTCATCTGACTTCAGTTTGTAAACCCACTTGTTATTAAAGGCTCTCTTCCCTTTAGGAAGCTCAACAAGGTCATAAGTATGGTTTTTCTTGAGAGATAACATCTCTTCATTCATTTCATTATGCCAATGACCCTTGTCCTTGTGCATATGTGCCTCCTCAAATGTGTACGGCTCACCTGCATCTGTGAGCATCACGTACCTGGAAGTGGGGTAAAGGGATGATGGCTGGCGTGTCCTCTCAAATCTTCTGACCTGGGGCTCTGCTGCGTCTGCATGTGGATGAGGCTGCTCCCCCTGTCCTAGGTCCCCTGGACCTGCATCAACGGGGTCTGCATCTGGCTCATGTTGCTCTAGCTGCCCATCCTCTCCACCTGTACCCTGTACTAGAGAGGGATCCGTGTCCTCATCACTGTCATCATCAAGGGAAAACTCATATGCATCACCACTCTCAGTTGTGTCCTCAGCCAATGTCTGGTTCTCATAAAAGATCACATCCATGTGCCCGGTGACTGTCTTCTTCCTTGGATCCCAAAGACGATATCCAAACTCCTGATCTCCATAACCAAGAAAAATACAAGGCACCGCATTGTCATCCAACTTCTTCCGATGCTCCTTGGGTACCAATGCATACTCCTTGCATCCAAACACCCTCAAATGAGCATATGAGGGGTCCTTCCCTGTCCAAACACGCTCTGGAATCTAAAAGCCCAAAGGAACTGATGGAGATCGGTTGACCAAGTAACATGCGATGCGAACCGCCTCGGCCCAAAAAGTCTTGGGCAACTTCGATGTCTTCAGCATACATCGAACTCTCTCAACAATGGTCATGTTCATCCTCTCAGCTAGACCATTGTGCTGGGGTGTGCCTGGCTCTGTCCTCTCATGCATGATGCCGTGCTCTGCACAATAGCCCTGAAAGCTATGGGAGGTGTACTCTCCCCCATTGTCTGTACGTAGACACTTCAACAATTTTCCTGTCTCACGCTCAACCATGGCATGGAACTTCTTGAAGCAATCAAAAACTTGATCCTTGGTCTTCAGCACATACACCCACACCTTCCTAGATGCATCATCAATGAAGGTGACAAAATACATGTTGCCTCCCAAAGAGGCTGTGTCCATAGGACCACAAACGTCAGAATGAACCAACTGTAGAAGGTCTCCCTTCACCTTGGATCTGGCTCTGTATGGCGCACTCCTGCTCTTCCCAACCTCACACGCATCACAAGGAGACAATGTGATGTCATTGTGGTAGGGGATCAACTCTCTCTTGCTCAAAAGCTGCAAGCCCTTCTGGCTCATGTGGCCAAGCCGACGGTGCCACAAATCTGAATTATCTGCCTCGCTGGCATACAAACTACCGTCCATGACCTTCACTCTAGTCATATAGTGTGTGTGACACAAACTGCCTCTCGCCATGATGAGAGAACCCTTGCTAATCTTGCACTTGTTGTCACCGAATTTCATATGGTAGCCTTCACTATCTAGCTGTGAGCCAGATATAAGGCTAAGCCGCACATCAGGAACATGCCTCACATTCTGAAGAGTCATTGAGCACCCGACATCCGTCTGAATCGAGATGGTGCCCATGCCAATGATTTTAGAGTAACTTTCGTTACCCGTCAAGACTCTCCCATAATCACCCCTAGTGTAGGTGGTGAAGAACTCCTTGTGTGGAGTCACATGATAGGAGGCGGTCATATCAACGACCCACTTAAATCACTCCCTGCATGTAAGCATTGATCCTGGATGGTGAGAATCACCTCATCTACACTTTCATCTGCCACAACTGCAGCTACATTCCCATCTTCCTTTTTCTGATCTTTCTTGGCTTCAGCTTGCTCTCTCTTCCAAACCCTGCAATCTCTCTTCCAATGATCGGGCTTCTGGCAATGGTGACACTTTCCTCTGCCCTTGGACTTGTCTCTGGATTTCTGCCTCTCCTGTGACTGTCCTCTGCTGCTGGATCTTCCTCTCATCTCAACTGCATACACATGTGAAGAGGAGGATGCCTCTCCCGAAGAGCGGCGTCTAATCTCCTCATTGAGGAGACTGCCCTTGATCATAGCCATGGTCAACTTGCTATCCTTCGTAGAATTTCTCACAGTGACTACTAGAGTCTCCCAACTGTCTGGCAGTGAACCCAATAAGAGAAGTGCCTGCAACTCATCATCAAGTACCAACCCCATGGAGGTCAACTGGTTGATGATGCTTTGGAAATCATTCAAGTGCTCCGCCACTTTGCATCCATCTTTGTACTTCAAGTTCACAAGTTTTCTAATCAAGAAAGCCTTGTTGGTTGCGGTCTTCTGATCATAGAGCTCGGACAACTTGTCTCACAGCTCCTTTGCATTCCTCTCCTCGGCCATGTGATGAAAAATCGACATGTCAAGCCACTTCCGAATGGTCCCAATGGCCTTTCGGTTCAACTTTGTCCCCTCGCCCACGGACATATTCTCTGGCTTGGCGCTCTCTCCCTCCACCGGATTGTGGAGGTCCTTGCAATACAAGATATCTTCCATCTTGGCTTTCCAAATCTACCAGTTGCTACTTGCAAGCTTAATCATAGTGCCTCCATCATCTTTGCTCATTTTGCTCAAACCTGATCTCTGATACCACTTGTTGGGGATAATGGAGCAACCAACCCAGGAGTATCCCCCTAAAACTGTCCTGCAGCAAAGATGGCACACACAATATATGTTCCCCACACGGGAACTCAATGGCAACAATGATAAACAACCACAAGCAACCACAAGAAGCAATCACCACAAGACAAGGATTTTACGTGGAAATCCTTACTCAATGTGAGCAAGGGAAAAACCACGGGGCAAGACCGGCAACGATTTCACTACGGTCAAATGGAGCCAAATGTTCTTCCCAGTTTTGTTGCCCACAAAACCGAGGTACAAACCACGAGCACAATAGTTAGTTCTTCTACAAGTAGCTAACTACCCTAGGTATCCAAAATACCAATATTGTACTTAGATCCAAGAAGGATAAAGTGACTCCCCTTGTGGGCTCCCGGATGGAGACCCAAACACGATGCTCGGCTTCTTGAGGTCGTTCCCAACGACCTCAACAGCTCCTCCCTCTCGGGCTTGTACATACCACAGCCCACGGCGAACCTACAGCTTAAGTTGTAGCTCTTCGACCAACTGGAGAAGAGGGGGCAAGGCCACCAGCTGTTGTTCCTTCGTTTCTCGGCCTCTCGAGCTCTCCCGCACGGAGGAGGTGGAGGGTTTTTCCAAAGCCTCGCTGCTGCCATTCTCTGGAAAGGGAAAATAGGGCTTTTTCGATTCTCACTGGAATGGGTCTCTCCTGCTATGTGCATCCCTGGAATTGAAATTGGGATAGTCGATTGAGTGGCCCCCCACTTGGTGGAAATATTTCAGAAAGCCCCCCAAGTTGGGGCTGGACATGCAAGTAAACCCAACAAGTTATCCATATTTATCCCGTTATTATCTGTGCCAAAATTAGAAGCATTTCACTATCAATTTTGAAGATAGATCATCATCTTTTTCATATCAATATAATATCAGATAACCGCCAAATGAGCATCGACCTGATTGTTGATTTGGAAAGACCATTGTTCGAGACTCTTTCAGGATATATCAAAATCCCCTTCTATTATTGCTAAAGAGGCCTCTTTACTTCTCAATAACACCCCCTTCTTTGCCATTGGATCTGGCTTCAATCCAATGCATATCCATCCACCTAATTCTTCTTTCGCATGTCTGACCTTAGGAGGCCAATAAAACCGTGTCCCTGTACCCGTCGTCAGTGTGTAGCTCACTCATGCTACTGTGGTTTTTGTATATAGATCGAGCCACTATGAATACTTTTGTCTTTCTTTTTTGAAATATGAATATTTCCTTACCCCTTGGATTGGTCAGTTATACTAAATACTGAACCCATGGGGTAAGCCTTCCACTGGGGGTGGAGAGGACTTTGACAATGGTGGAGTTACTTTGACAATGGTGGAGTTTGCAGTGGCAGAACAAACCTGGGGGGGATTCTTCGGGAGCTTGCGGGGTGGTGAGACCAACATCTTACGGGTAAGGGGCTTCGTGGGGTTGGGGGGGGCTTGCGGCTAGGGAAGGGGGGCCTCGACGAGGGCTTCCGCAGAGGGAGGAAGGGGGTGATGAATCTCCATTTCGTCATCTTTATTCTATCATTTTGACCTTAAAACCCCTAGCAAATGCATGTAAATAGCATTATTTTGTACATATTAAAATTCATTATTTATTCCAATTATTGGATATAAAATATTGTTTTTAATATCAAAATTATAGAATAAATAAAATAAAATAAAATAAAATATCGAAAGTATTTTATGACCCTAAATCCCGAGACCAAGTCAAGAATTGAGTTGGCCGACAAGGAATAAAGTATGGGGAGACAAGGGCCAAGAAAACAATAAAAATCCCATTCTTTTATACATTAATAAGCCCATTTTAGGACCTATTTTATTCTTTTTATATTTACACATCATATAAAGAAACTTTGTATATGAAAGTTGTGGATAATAAGGTATAGAAAAATACAAAATTGATTTCATGCAAAAATAATATAAAGTGTATAAGTTATACTCTAAATAAGATTCCAAAATCCTAACTTCCCATGCTTATATTTATCAAATAAAAACTCAAAATGCATCAAAATCACCATGAATTGTATATAACTTTTAATAAGCTATTTAATGAAGGTAGTTTCACTTAATTTGGAGCTAATATGCTTTAGGTTTTGAACTCATGTTGTATAATATACCTGAACGAAATATTCATTTTATTTATTCTTTATTATTTTTATAAATTTATAGATTTATAACTTTGTAAATATTATTTATAGTATATGTACATATTTAAAATAGAATAAAATCATAAAGAAAATACAAAATATAGAGACAAAATACCAATACTTATATCTATATAATTTATATCCATATTTATTTAAGTGTACAAATAACATCAGAAAATATAATAAAAATATATTGTGTAGACATTATAAATATATAAAATAAGACAATAAAATAATAAAATCAAAAATACAAAATAAAATAAAATGTGCAAAACATAGATGAATATACCTATAAATATACCCTTGAAAATTAACTTGTAATAAATAACACCAAAAAATAAAAATCATATTAAAATACTACATTAAATAATAAACATTTTTTATTTTATATCCAAAAAATAATAAAATTATTTACTATATTTAATTAAGTATTTTCAAATACTTTATGGTACTTTGTCCTGTAACACCCTGATGTGGACCAATCGCGGCCTAGGGATTGTTGACCCTCAGTCCACTACCCTCGGCACCTCTAACTCCCGTCAGACATGTCGAGTCCCCCATCTTGCGCTCTTTTTCCTGGGCATCTCATATACCATTTTCATCAAATCTTCAAGCCAGGATCCTCCTTTATCATCAGCCACTCAGGCCCAAATTCTGGAACCTTTGTACATAACTTGTATTTCTTCCAAATCATCGGCCAATAAGGGTCCCCCGCCATGTTTATAAATAAACCCCTCTCCTTCCTTCTCCGTTTTGGTCCCTTTTTTATCCCTATAACCCCCCAATCTCGGCCCAGCGCGTCTCCATGTGACAGGTGGAGCACCCTTGAGGTGTCGGCGCGGTTGGAGGAGGAAGAGAGGAGACCCACGGCGGACCTCCGGTCGCCCTGCTCACTTTCTCACGGGAAGGTATAAGAGCTTCTTTTTCATTTTTTTTCTAGATAGATTTAGGGTGTAGCTTTTTATTCTTCATTTTATCTTGAATTTTAATCGCTCACAGTAGTTGTAAAATCCGAGTCGTAATTCGTCGGAGCTCCGCTCTGGCAATCTTTTTCATTGTGTTCCACTGAGTTTTTCGACCCGCAACCACATCCACTTTGTTTCC
The DNA here is from genome assembly GCA_037367405.1 of Ottelia alismoides. Taxonomy (NCBI): domain Eukaryota; kingdom Viridiplantae; phylum Streptophyta; class Magnoliopsida; order Alismatales; family Hydrocharitaceae; genus Ottelia; species Ottelia alismoides. Next base: position 29,978 of record JAZKJV010000124.1, read on the forward strand.
TTACACCCTTTCTTCGCAACGCCCCCACTTCATTCAACTTGTTTCCTGCTTGAGCAAGATCTCAGTGCTCCACTTCTTCACCTCGCTTGAGCAGCCGCCGCCCCCCTTCCATTACGCTTCCATTCCGCCTCCTGACGAGACAAGGCATTTTTCCCTCATCCCTAGTTGGTTCATGTGCAGGATTCAACGTCAAAGAATGAGCTGAAGGGGCATTTTGATGCTCACCGGGAGTACCAGGAGCAGCTCAGCTTCTCCGATCTCTCAATGAAGCTCCGGCCATCACTGCACCTTTTGGAGCCTTCCAGCAGATACACCACCAGCCCAGGAGCACGTTGCGCCTTTTGGATCGCCTCCTGGTGGTCGGAGCTCATCAAAATCGCCAATTGAAGCTCGATCTAGGCTGTGTTCTTCCATGTTTATCCAGGGGAGTCCACATCCATTGGATCAAGCCCCGACTCCAGATGCTCCAACCATCGTCTGATCGCATCACGTCTCCGTTGTAAATCTCATATCTGGGATCTAATCCCGGCCATTCAGGTGAACTGTCATCGTCGCACTTGCGTTCACCATGTGGACAACTGAATATCATCTGACCGTTGGATTGCGCAAAGGATGGGGTAATTACAAATCTCTCTTGTCATTTTTTGTATTTACTTATTAATTCTGTAAATAAAATATGCAGTGTAAATTAAATGGACATTTTGCATAAAGGACCTTGATATTAATTTCACATTGCTTTTGGTCCAGTCCAGCTCAGCTCACATGATTCCACGTGAGCTGGGTAAATTGCATGTATACCCTTGCAGGTTTTTATATTTATATTTGGTCCAATAAAATTTAATATACACTACATATTTCCAAGAAAATTGTGGAGGAGCCCTTGTCTTTTAATTTAATTACAAAAATGCCCTTCCCATTTCATTTATTTTTTGTCGTGAATTTCATTTATTAAAATGGCACTCATGCTCTAAATATTATGCAAAAATAGGGTTAGATGCATGTTTGTATGTATTTTCACTCTCTTTTTTCATTTTAGATTTTTGGTATTTTAACTATTTCTTAAAAATCAAATGAGCATATTTTTAACCCGATTTGACTTAGAACATACCAAAAAATAGAAAAACATTTTCAAAAATTCCCCAAAAATGCATGTTGTCTATTTTAGTATTTCTTGAGTCTAGACCAAAAAAATCCCTAAAAATAGAAAAAAGAAAAGGACTAAAAAGTAAAAAAAACTCCAAAATCCATTAAAAATATTAAAAATTCCCAAAAATATCAAAAACATATTTTTTATTTCAGAACTTTATTTATATTTATTTATATCTATTAAAATTGATTTGAAGAATTTTGGACTCATTTTTCTGTTTTTCATATTCATTTCAATTTCAGTCTATTATTGAATCCCATATTTGGGATATTTTTTACTTTAAAATTTAAAAAAATAGTAAAAATTCAAGAAAAACATAAAAATATTAGAAAAATATATAAAACCTAAAAACAATTTATTTTATGCATTTTAGTTATTTTTACAACGTTTTATAATTATATCACTATATATTGTATATAAAGCATTATATATTCTATTATGTATTTAAAAAGGAAAAGAAAAATTAAAAATCAGATAATATAAAAGAAAATAAAAATAATACAAAAAACAAAAAAAATATGTAAAAATTAAAATCCAAAAAATATGTACAAATTAAAAACCCACGAAAATAATAACTAGATAAGAGAAAAGAAAACATTTTGAGCTTCAATGCCCCAATCTATTGTTTGCTCCCTGAGTTCGACCTCTAGCATGCTTACACCTATACACATTTATTGTAGAGTTATAATAAATTTTTAACTCTGCATTTTTAGTATTCATTACTTGATTTATATCGTAGGTTAATTGTTGATTAATCATGATATTTTTAGTAGTCAATACAACGACTGCGGTTTTGCCTTGTGAAACCGTACATCCCTCGAGAGATTGTGGCTAGCAAATGGTATCGTTGTCGAGAAGCAACGCTGCATAGATTGGGATTATTTATTTGTTCACTCTCACTTCTCTTTTTTATCATTTATTTATTTTTGTCATTTATTTATTTTCTAATTTATTTAATATTATGTGTATCTTTTCTAATCACTCTTCCTTGTTTGACTTTGTTGTGAGGGACTGCTACATGAGGGAGGACTTCTTAGGAGGACCTACATACCCAAGTAAGGCAGAGCCGGCTTTGTGACGTAGTCGGTAGGAGAGAGCAGCAAAGGAAGAGTCAGAGGAATTTTTGAAGACAAGTTCTTTTGTTTTTTTTTTGGTTTTTTTAGTTCTTATTTTATTTTATATTGCAATTAAAAGTGAGAGAGAGTGACACTTATAATTGTAATAATTCAGACTCTCATACACATTGCTACTTCACGAGGTATAGTGCCTAAGGGATTGATCCCTTGGTGGTCTCGTCCTATTTTTCATGTTTTCATCGTTTTCTTTTATTTTGTTTTTCGATTTTATTTTTATTTGCTTTATGTGAATGATCCCTAGCTTAGGATGTGCTTGCTCAATAAATTAAGGTCCAAACCCTAATATATCTGCATGTACCTATAGATTTGCTTTTGGACTTAGTCAAATTGTAATTGTTAATTATTTGGATTTGATATTCCGTGCTAATAGTGGTCACATACAGCGTTGGCAGAACCCATTGTGGCAGGCACAGAGTGGCATCGAAGATCGGACCTTGGTATCTTTTCTAAAATAGTTAACATCTAGTTCTTCACACTAATAGCATATTCTATCTAGGGCAATTTCATTGACTTGCATTGCATGTAGTGTAACTTTCAATTCTGTTATGCATCTCGCACGGAGAGATCTGGGAAGCATTGTAGGTCTTCTGACTTTGCATGCATCATCGATTTCCGACTTGCATTGCTTTTTCGACCTTCTCCCTCTGATTTTGACCACCTAGGATGCTAAATGGAATTGGAAACTCATTAGGCACGTTCATCGAAAAATAAAAAAAGAAAAAGTGATGATCTAAATAAAATTGGGATTGCTAACTCTATTAGACTTTTAAAATAAATGTACTAGATTCATTGCTTTGGGGAGAGCAACCCCCTCATTGTTTGTGCATTTTATTCTCATGTACACACTAAGGACTAGTGCTCCAAACCTAGGCATATCTTCGTGTTTGTAAAACTTTGTTGAAAATCACCTAACTCTAAAAATGAAAAGATAAAAGACCACCGGTCTTCACTATGTTGAGTAGGTGAACATGGGGTTTGCTTTGTACATTGATTATGGATTTGGGTCCATTCACATGCATCATTCTTTGAGTTATTAGATCCTTGAGTGGGTGAGTTCTTCTTTTCATTGAGGCCATATCCCCTCCCTTGTCTATATTATTTTCCTTCTTTATTAAATCGTGATATCGGATCTGGTCTTCATCTTCTTAGCCAGATTTTACGGCCTTCTCTTTGCCCATATCACCCTTTCTCGGGTCTGGTTCAAGGAGGCTCTCCCCTTGAGCCACAATTTTGTCTTCGTCCCACCATTCTCGCCTGCCCTCCTCGTTCCCTCCAGTATCATCTTTTCTTTCACCTAGGATTGTTGTGCTTGTGGATGCGGCATGCATCGAAGTTTATCTAAGCTGGGTAGGATTGAGGATGCTTAGATTGGTGTGCTAGTTATGGTGGATTAGACTCTGATATGTGCATACATGATATCGAAGATTTTGATTTTGGCACGACTATAGGTTTGATTCCTTATTGAGGATTGTTGATATCGCACACCGGATTGAGAATGTGATTCATTACCGATGATTTGACGATGATTCCATGGGCCCTAACTATACGATCTCTTATGATGTTCCACTTGTCTTGATTCAGACACTTGACGTACTATCTCTTTCTGTGCTTCAAAGCGATGGTACTCGGAACCCACATAGTTTCACTCATCTTCTTGACTGACACATCCTCAATCTCCTGGCTCTTCCATCTCCATCTAGGACTTGAGGATATCCTTTTGACATCTTGATCCATCTCAGTTATTTGATGGATTTGAGGGATCGCATTATGACTTCCCTGATGATCTTTTACCCTCTTATAGTCTTATGCCCTCTTGATGATGATGATGATTGCTATTCTTTAAGGATCTGAGATTCGATGACTGCATTTCCCTAATATTCACTGACTGAGTTTGCATTACTCCCCGAGGACTATACGCGAGAAGATGCAACATTTTCTTTATGATCGGTTTCACTCACTACTCCTGTGTCCATCTTGATGGAACACTAAACTGAGTTGTCTGATATGTGTTATCGGTCTCACTGTCTGATTATGTGTTTGATCTGTCAGAGCATGAGACCAATTATCCTAGCTGTCTGGACCCCTTTGAGTCTTCTCTCCTTGACGGTCCTCGCAAGGATGAATCGCATTCTGCTGATTATTCCCGCTTACTCTATGAGAGTTATCTGCGAGAGGTTGTGGCATTTTCTCAATCTTTCGGTCTCTTCTGTTGGATAGATGATCTGTCACCTACCGAGACCGCTTCTGCCGATCCGTCTAATGGATCCAACTCCTTTTAGTCCACTCTCCTTAACGACCCTCGCAAGGATGAGTTCTGTGCTGATTATTCCTTGCCTAGTATGTATCACTCCTCGAGGGTTATCTACGGGAGGATACATCATTTTGTTTACTCGGTCTCCTCTCTGGTTGTGTCTACAATCTGTTGGAGCATGGAACTGAGTCTTCTGATTATTCTGATATCTCTGACTCATCCGAGTCCTCTCATCTTGACGACCCTCGCAAGGTTGAGCCTTGTCTTGAGATATTCGATGTACTCTTGATCTTTCGACCTTATGCCCACCGGATATTGAGTTGCGTAGAGAGTCTCATGTTATTCACTTTTCGTGCATTCTTGAGACTGTGATTGATATGGAGGAATCTGTTCTGATCCTTCCTCCTCGGTGTCTTACGATATAGACTTTGATCTCACACTCTTTTCTTATGAGTTGATGCCGCTACCAGTTCCTGGATTAGTTTTCGATCTGTTGGCCCTGATAGCGGACACCCACTTGATTGTATATCCATGTCTTTTTCTTTCTGATCGTGACACCATTCTCACAGGGAAACGATGACAAGAGTATGGTATTACATTGTCAGATATCGTCATGCACTTCACCAGTCTTTACTTCTTGTATATATGTTTTGTCTTTTCATTTCTTCTTTCTCCCATATGTCATGTGTACCCCAGAGCATTCGCCATATCTGTGTGTCTACACTTAGGATGTACTTTGTCCTAAGTATACGGGGGTGCACCTCTCGCATTATTCTTTGATCGTTCTGTTTCATCACTCATGTCGTTGCCTATACTTAGGGATATTTTACCCTAAGTATAGGGGGAGATATGTGTGCATTCGTCCCTTATCACCCTTTTCATTTTATTTGTGATCCCCTCCATTGACTCCTCTCTTATTAATTTTCTATGCTATACTTAGGGATATATCATCCTAAGTATAGGGGGAGACAGACTGAGCTGTGATTTGTTTATTCCCCCCCCCCCCGACCCTCCCTGCATGTAGATACAATCTGCTATACTTAGGATTCTCTCATCCCAGGTATAGAGAGGATGGTCGACTTATCATTCATTTATTTCTTCATTCTTTCATTCCTTATTTAGTTGTTGCAGTGTAGGCTTTTCTATACTCAGTACGCGTTATGCCTTCTCTTTTTTCTTTTCGATCTATGAGGACATAGCTCAAGCTAAGTATAGGGGGTTATATATACACTGTAATACTTTTGCCATAACTCGTACTTTCGTATTATAAATAATAAATATGGCCAAAATACTATATGCATATACAATTCATTAAATCAAATAATAAAATGATGCATATTATTCCTCAAATTATTTTTTGTATATACTGATTAATAAGTCAGATTAAAAGTATTTTTGAAAAGTGGTTTGACCTGTTTGGAAAACTTTTTGTAAAATATTTTCAACATCTGTAAAAATATCATTGATTTGTAAAATTTATTTTCTTTGTGCGAAATAAAATATTTTGAAAACCTATTTGCAAATGACTTTGAAAATAGTTGCAAAAATATTTTGAAAATTCTATATATGTTGTTTGAAAAATCTTTGCAAAATAGGCTTTCAAATGTTTGTAAATATTTGCAAAAATTACGTTATACTATAGTTTCCAAAATTATTTTCAAATAATTTTGAGGAATATATGCATCACTTAAAAAATGTATAATAATAATAATAAAACTCAATACTAAGTGTACATATATACCTATAAGAATAAATAACATTTAACTTGTGAATTCTTTAAACTCCTAATTCTTGTAAATAAATAAAAAGAGGCATGCCCATGTAAAAAGCTACACATATTTCTTATTGATGCCAAAAGTCTTTTTATTTTAGTTTCCAAAATATTTGCAAAATCTTTTGAAAATTACATCATCAAAATATTTTCTGCGGATACATATCAGATTGAGTTGAATAATCAAACTAGCCTGAATAAAGTCGGAGATTGGAGCTTGGTTGGACCTTAATGCACCTAAATTCACTGGAACCTTATGAGAACTAAATTTAAGGTATTTCAGATCTATTCAAACTTAATTCTTTGAGACTCAGGGCTGGGTTCAAGACACCTCAACTGACTAACTAGACCTTTTCGAGATACATGCATGACTCTTGTCGGTCGTGACCTAACTTGGAGATTTGCACCTTTCACTTGGCTCAACTCAGTTAGAGTGGTGAGAGGATTGGATTTGACGTTATGAGACGCACACGAGTGGAAGTATTCATCCTCGTCTAGGGAGGGAAGTGCACCCCCAACCCATCCAGTGGCATCGACGTCTAAAGACAGGAAAGTGTGGGTTGCAATAATGCTTCAAAAGAGGGATAGTCTTCTAGCTCAACAGGAAAAACTCCTTATGTAAATGTTGTTGTATATAGTATTTCAAAAAAACTCCAAAAAAGTGGACAGACCTGATTAAAAATAAAATGTATGATGGAGTGTACACATTTGTATAGCCAATAAGCAAGCTTGAGCTTCAAAGTCATATCATGTGAGCTTGCAGCTGGATGACTTGATTACACTGGTCATGCATCTCCAGATAGGTAGCTACACTAGCTACCGTCCATTTTTCTCTTCACCCCCTCCTCTTGAGTCGGATGCACTTGAACTTAGAAGGGAATACCCCGCTCCTCGAGGAAAGAGTTGCTGGATTGGGGAATCATTGGGTTGTCATTCTGGAGAAGTCGGATCTTTTGTCATTTTAGTTGGGAAGAGTCACTATCACTTACATCGTACAAGTCAGCTTCATAGTCATAAGGGTTTGTGTATGATGTAGACTATTATGGTATGGCTATTGAGGTGGTTTGAACCGAGTTCAGTGATTCTCGAAGGCTGTTGTGTTTTAAATCTGGTTTCTGACCAGGTTCCACATACACTCTCACACCAAGTTCTGACTTGATCTCCAAACTTTGATTTTTTGAAGAGAAGATTGAAAATTAAATTCAATCCACATTCTTTATTTTTCTTTTCTTTATTTTTATTTTCTGTACTTATTGCATAAATGTCTGCTAGGGACTAGCAAAGGCAAGTATAGGAGGTGATGAATCTCCATTTCATTACTTTTATTCTATCATTTTGACCTTAAAAATCCTACCTAATGCATTTAAATAGCATTATTTTGTACATATTAACATGGGGTTGATGGGGCTACCCCCTGGGGGCTGGCAACATGGGTGCCCCGCCCCATTTTTGGGTAATTTTTTGTTTTTTTTGAAAAATATCACCATGTATATTCACCCCTATATCCCTCCTATATGCCATTCGAATTTCGTCAGAAACAAAGACTCCTACGGCCTCCGTCCAGACAGGATCGATTTAAAAAATCCTGTGACCGTTAAAAAAATGACGTCTGGATGGAGGTCGTAGGAATCTCTATTTCTGATGAAATTCGAATGATATATAATAGGGATATAGAGATGAACATACATGGTGATAATTTTCCAAAAAAATAAAAAAAAATTGCGAAAAATGGGGGTGGGGGCAGCCATGTTGGCTGCCCCTAGGGGGCAGCCCCATTTTTCCCTATTAACATTCATTATTTATTCCAATTAATATATATAAAACATTATTTTTAATGTCAAAATTATAGAATAAATAAAAGAAAAAGAATAAAATACTAAAGATATCTTATGACCCTAAATCCCGAGACCAAAGAATTGAGTTGCTCGATAAGGAATAAAGTAGTGGGAGATAAGGGCCAAGAATACAATAAAAATCCCATTATATTATCCCTATAAGTCCATTTTGGGACCTATTTTATTCTTTTGTATTTGCACCTCAAATAAAGAAACTTTGTACATGAAAGTTGTGGATAATAATGTATAGAAAAATATAAAAATGATTTCATGAAAAAATACATGTACAAGTTATACTCTAAATAAGATTCCAAAATCCCAACTTCCCATACCCATATCTCTCAAATAAAAACTCAAAATGTACTAAAATCACCTTTAATTGCATATAACTTTTAATAAGCTATTTAATGAAGTAGTTTCACTTAATTTCGAGCTAATATGCAAAAGTTAGGTTTTGGAGCCCTATTGTGTAATATACCTGAATAAAATATTCATTTTATTTATTCTTTACTATTTTTATAATTTTATATTTTATAAATTTGTAAATATTATTTATAGTATATGTACATATTTAAAATAGAATAAAACTATAGAGAAACATAAAATAAAATAAGTATACAAAATGCATAGACAAAATACATTTACTTATAACTATATAATTTATATCCCTATTTATTTAAGTGTACAAATAATATCCGAAAAATATAATAAAAATATATTTATGTACCTAAAAATAAGTTATAAATATATAAAATAAGAGAATAAAATAATAAAATCAAAAATATAAAATAAAATAAAATGTACAAAACATAGATGAATATACCTTAAAATATACCCTTGAAAATTAACTTGTAATAAATAACACCAAAAAATAAAAATCATATTAAAATACTACATTAAATAATAAACATTTTTATTTTATACCTAGAAATAATAAAATCATTTACTATATTTAATTAATTATTTTCAAATAATTTAGGCTATTTTATCCTATAACGTCTTGACATGGACCAATCGCGGCCCAGGGATTGTTGACCCCCGGTCAACTACCCCTGGCACCTCTGACTCCTATCAGACATGTCGAGCCCCCCATCTTGTGCCCTTTTTCATGGGCATCTCGTCTATCATTTTCATCAAATCTTCATGCCACGATCCTCCTCTATCATTAGTCACTCACACACAAATCCTGGAACCTTTGTACATAACTTGTATTTCTTCCAAATCGTCAGCCAATAAGGGTCCCCGTCCATGTTTATAAATAAAACCCTCTCCTTCCTTCTCCGTTTTGGTCCCTTTTTTATCCCCACAACCCCCCAATCTCAGCCCAGCGCGTCTCCATGTGACAGGTGGAGCACCCCTGAGGTGTCGACGTGGTTGGAGGAGGAATAGAGGAGACCTACGGCGGACCTCCGGCCGCCCTACTTCCTTTCCTCACGGGAAGGTAAAAGAGCTTCTTTTTCATGTTTTCTAGGTAGATTTAGGGTGTAACTTTTTATTGCGCATTTTATCTTGAATTTTAATAGCTCACAGTAGGTGTAAAATATGAGTCGTAGTTCGTTAGAGCTCCACTCCGGCAAACTTTTTCATTGTGTTTCACCAAATTTTTCGACCGGCAACAACACCCACTTCGTTTCCTTACGCCTCTACTTCGCAATTCCCCACTTCATTCAACTTGTTTCCTGCTGGAGCAATATCTCGACGTTCCACTCCTTCACCTCACTGGAGCAGCTGCCACCCCCTTCCATTACGCTTCCATTCCGCCTCCTAACAGGATGAGGCATTTTTCCATCATCCCTAGTTGGTTCATGTGCAGGTTTCAATGCCAAAGAATGAGCTGAAGGGGCATTTTGATGCTCCTCGGGAGTGCCTGGAGTAGCTCGGCTTCTCCGACCTCTAAGTGAAGCTCCGGCCATCACCGGACCTTTTGGAGCCCTCCGGCAGATAGACCACCAGCCTAGGAGCTTGTTGTACCTTTTGGATCGCCTCCTGGTGGTCGGAGTCGGTCAGAATCACTAATTGAAACTGGATCCAGGTCGTGTTCTTCCATGTTCATCCAAGGGAGTCCACAGCCGTTGGATCAAGCCCTGACTCCAGATGCTCCAACCATCGTCTGATCGCATCACATCTCCGTCGTAGATCTCAGATCTGGGATCTAATCCCAGCCATTCAAATGAATCATCATTGTCGCACCAGTGTTCGCCACGTAGATAACTAAATATCATCCAACAGTTGGATCGCGCAAAGGATGGGGTAAATTGCAAATCTCACCCTGCTGTTTTTGTATTTTTTTAATAATTCTGTAAATAAAATATGCAGTATAAATTAAATGGATATTTTCCATAAAGGACCCTGTATTAATTTCATATTGCTTTTTGGTCCAGTCCAGCTCAGCTTACGTGCCGTCCCACGTGAGCTGAGCAAATTACATGTATACCCTTACGGGGTTTTGTATTTATATGTGGGATAAAATTTAATATACATTGTATATTTCCAGAAAAAAATAGAGGATCCCTTGTCTTTTAATTTAATTGCAAAAATACCCTTCTCAGTTCATGTATTTTTTGTGCTTGAATTTCATTTATTAAAAATGGCATACGTGCTCTAAAAATTATGCAAAAATAGGGTTAGATGCTTGCTAGTATGTATTTTCACACTCTTTTTTTATTTTAGCATTTTTAGCATTTTAACTATTTATAAAAAATTAAATGAGCACATTTTTATCCCTGATTGAATTAGAAAATACCAAAAAAGGAAAAAATATTTTCAAAAATTACCCAAAAAACATGGTGTTTATGTTAGTATTTATTATCTGTAGACAAAAAATCCCTAAAAATAGAAAAAGAAAAGGACTAAAAATTAAAGAGCTCCAAAATCTAGTAAAAATATTAAAAATTCTCAAAAATACCACAAATATTTTTTTCTATTTCTGAATTTTATTTATATCATTATCTATCTATTAAAATTGACTTGAATAATTTTGGACTTATATTGTTATTTTTAATCTTCATTTCAATTTTGTCCTATTATTGAATCCCTGATTTGGAACTTTTTACTTTAAAATCCATAAAAATTAGTAAAAATTCTAGAAAAACATAAAAACATTAAAAAATATAAAAGCCAAAAACAATTTATTTTCTGTAATTTAGTTATTTTTACCATTATTTATAATTATATTACTATATAATGTACATATAGCCTTATATATTCTATTATGTATTTAAAAAGAAAAGGAGAAAACTAAAAATCAGAAAATAAAAAAAGAAAATCAAAATTATATAAAATAATAATAAAAAATATGTAAAAAATAAAATCCAAAATATATATAAATTAAAAATCCACAAGAACAATAACTGGACAAGAGAAAAGAACACATTTTGAGTGTCAACGCCTCGATCTACCGTTTGCTCCATGAGTTCGACCTCTACATATGCTTACACATATATACATTTCTTGTAGAGTTATAGTAAATTTTTAGCTCTATATGTTTGCTATTCATTGCTTGATTTATATCGTGGGTTAATTTTTGATTAATTTATGATCTTTTGAGCGGTCAATACACTGACTGTGTTTCGCCTTGTGAAACTGTATGAACCTCAGGAGATTGTGGTTATCAGGGGAGTCTTTGACAGCAACTTGCGGGCATGCGGGAGATAATCAAGGATTTCGAGGGTCGTACGGTTTCACAAGGCGAAACCGCAGTCGATGTCTTGACCACTTCAAAATCCCTAATTAATCAACAATGAACCCACAATATAAATATCAAGTAATGAAAAATAAAGTGGAGTCAAATTTATAATAATTCTACAAACATGTGTATAGTGGAAGTAAGTAGAGTGTCGAACACAGGGAGCAAAACAGGATCAATGCAATGATGCACAAAAATGTGATGTGATTAATTGTCTACAAAGATGCAAATGTTTTGTGGGTTTTTAATTTTATTTTAATTTTTTTTAATTTTGTATTTTGATTTTGAATTTTCTGATTTTATATTTTCTTTTTATATTTTATATTTTTTTATTTTCTTTTTCAATATATAGAATATAAACAAAGTAAAAAAAGGAAGATAGAATATTTATAAAAATAAGGAAAATGCTCAAAAATTAGGAAATAAAATGCTTTTGGTCTTTTTATAATTTTCTACTATTTTTTTGATTTTTGGGGATTTTTCAGAATATTTTAGGTATTTTAAAAGTCAAAATAAGAGAAAACAGTGAATTAACTACTGGCCGAAATTAAAATGTGATTGAAAAATAGCAAATAGTAACAAAATTTTCCCAAATTAATTTTAAAATAAAGACAATAGAATAGGGAAGCTACAGGAACTGAGTTTATATTTTTATGATTTTTTGGAAGTTTTTAGGTATTTTCTAATTTTTAAGGTTTTTGTTTTGAGATTTTTAGTGATTTTTGGACTGACACTAGAAGACGCGAAAATACACAATAGGTAATTTTTTTGGAATTTTTTAAGGTGTTTTAATATTTTTTTGATATTTTCTAATGCAAACAGTAGCTAAAATGCATGTTTTTTATTTTTAATAAACATTAAAATGCAATAAAAATGCAATGCAAAAAGATGGCGTGAATCAGCAATGCAGCAGGAAGCTATGTGAATTTTTTGGGATTTTTTAGAGTTTTATCAATGCATGGAATAAATAGACAAAGCATACAAAAATATAAGGCATGACAGGGGTGTAAGTGCAAATAAACAAACATCCAGGGGCCTAGTTGCAATTTTCACATAAAATGTAACACTGGATATTCAATTTAATGGACCAATTACAAATTACCAAACCCGCAAGGGTACAGGTGCAAAACACCCACCCCAGCGCGTGACTTGCACGCGCTTGGGAAGGACCCAACTGTAATTTCCAAAATCCCAGAGGCTCACATGCAAAATTATCAAAACTTTTACACTTAATATTTAAATCCTAGGACTGAAATGAAATAAGCAAACCCGCGAGGGGGTCCCTGCAAAATGCCCTTACCTCACGTGTACTGGTCACGTGAGGTGACGTGGCCAGGACCTAAGTGCAAATATCAGAAGTTCAGGGGCCTACTTATAAATATTACAAAACTTTTTAAACTACCACTGAAAGTTTATGGACTAATAGTAAATACAAAAATGCGCGGGGTGAATAATGCAAAATACCCCTCGCTGCTCGATCCAACGGTGGAGGGCTTCCCACTTGACACGTGGCAAGCCCTCGCTGCACGATGACGCTTCGGCGATGGAGGGCCACGATTAGATCCGCGATGATGATCGAACGGCTGGTGGCGCGGGCAGATCCAACAGTGGCGGTGCGATCTAGGGCTCCGCCTTGATCCAACGACGCTGAAGACAGAGCAAGAACCGCAGAGGAACGCCGGCGAGGCGACCTTCTCCGAGCTCCTGCTCCTTCTCCGGCGATCTTCTGGGCTCCAAAAGACGGCAGGAGACTCCCTGAGGTCTGGGCTATCTCCCAGGGGCTTCAAAAGACCTCGGCGGTGGCTGAGGCTCGCGGAGGAGGACGGCGGAGCTATGGAGCTCCACTGGACTCCGGCGAACTTCAAAAACGCTCCTGGGCTCGAGTCAAAGTCCGTTGACCTGCAAAAACGCATGAGAGGACCCAGGGCAAAATGCCTGGGTCCCGCGGAGGCGGAATGGCGGCGCGAAGTTGGTGGTCGAGCTCGACCGGAGGAGCGCTCTAGCGAGGTGAACGATTTGGGCGATTTAAGCGATGGAACTTAGAATTTCTAGAGGGCTTTAAGGCTATGGGAAATGAAATGCAAAAGAAATAAAGGGAAATGGGGGCTGCCTCGACGGTGTATCACCGGAGGGAAGAGTACCTCAACCGTCGGAGTTGGGGGAGGTCGTGGAGCCACCTCAGGTGACGCTCGACCGGCCTGATGAGCTCAAGAGGATGCGGTCACCTTCCTCGAGCGTTTGGGCGCAAGAACGAAGCTACACCTATGGAGTGAGGGGTTAAAAAATCAAATTGAAGTCAAGGGGGTGTTATATGTGGTTTGACAATGTGGGTCTGATGTCCCAAAGATCGAGTAGCATCAGGTGAATCGATGGCTCTCTCCCCCAAAAAACGCAAGGGCATGGTTCCTTGATCGAAGGGGAGAGAAAGTCGTGAAGGATTCGTCATGAAATGGTGCAAGATACGGCCTGGAAAAATCGACAAAAAAGGAGGTCAAACCAATGTCTGACAGAGGCACATGGGGAGGACGACTAGTTGACCGGGGTCAACTGGGGCCGTCACCTGGTTGGTCCACATGGACCAACCAGGAAAAATCCCTGAAATTATTTTGTAAATTCAATTAAAAATAGAAAATGAATGAATTGAATTATGAAAATTAAATAAAAAATATTTATTATTTTATAAGGTATTTTATGGTGATTTTTAATTATTTTTATGAAGTATAAATTTACAAGTTTCCTTTTATGCCTTTTGTAGGTACATATACCTATATATTTTATTAATTTATTTTTATTTTGTGATTTTAATTCATTTATTTTTGTCTATTATTTTATAAATTTATAAAATACTTTTATACACATAAATATATTTTTATTTTATTTTTCTGAGGTGTTTGGATATTTAATAAATTAGAAGTACTAATAGTACAAGTATAAGTATAGGTATTATACCTATGTATGCTTTATACAAGTATTTTTATTTTGTAATTCTTTGATGTTTTATTCTGATTTTATTACACATATTTATTATAAGTAATATTTACACAATTATAAAAAAAATATAAAATTATAAGAGTAATGAATAAATAATAAAATGATTATTTTATTCTGTACAAGTATACAATATGGGCCCAAAACTCAACTTTCAAATCGTAGCTCCGCCAAATGTGAAACCACCGTTATTAAATAGCTTATTTTAAACTATATACAATTAAAGGTGAGTTTGCTGCATTTGGAGTTTTCATTTGTGAGATACAGGTCTGGGAAGTTGGGATTCTGGATTTTTATTCAAACCATAACTTTTTATCTGTACATTATTTTTGAGTAAAATCAATTTTGTATTTTTCTTTATTTAATTATCTACAACTTTCATGTACAAAGTTTCTTTATTTGAGGTATAAAAAGTAGAACCAAAAATAGGTCTCAAAATGAATAAAGAATTAATGAAATGAATAGGTATTTCTACTGTATTTTAACCCTTATCTCCCCCTACTTTATTCCTTGTCGACCTATTCATCAAGATGCCTAGGTTTCGAGGTTTCGGGTCATAAAATATTTACAATATTTTATTCTTTTTCTTTTCTTTTATTTATTCTATAATTTTGGCTTTTATTACAGTGTTTTATACACTATTTTCATGCACATGCATGAATGCTAAGATGCTCTAAGTAAGGGTATTTACACGCATTTACTAGGGTTTTTGAGGTCAAAATGATAGAATAAAGATGATGAAATGTGGATTCATCAGCGGGGGGATTCATCAGATGGGGGTAGGGGGGGTTCGATAGCAGCTTGTGGGTGGGGCGTGTGGGGCTTCGACAGTAGCAGCTTACATGGGGTGGGGGGAGTTCGTCAACAGCTTACGGATGGGGGAGGGGGTGTGGGCTTGCAGGCAAGGGAGGGGGCCTCGACGAGGGCTTGCACGAGGGAAACAGGAGCTTGCAGGCTGGGGGGAGACGGGGGCCTGGAGATTGAGGAGGGGGCTTCGACAAGGGGAGGAGGAGGTGCTAGAGGATGAAGGTGAGGAGGAGGTGCTAGAGGATGAAGGTGAGGAGGAGGTCGGGAGGGGGTTGGCTCGAGGAAGAAGGAGATAATGGTATCATTTGCAAATAATTGTAATTTAAAGGGTAAAAAATAAAAAAATACTTGACGGGTACTGTCATAGCTAACGGGAAATTAGATGGAAGTTAACACTGGGTTATGGGTGTAAGAGTTAAGTACTATTAAGGGTTCTATGCGTAATTCGCGATTACACATGTTATGAATGTAATTACAAAATTAATCATGTTTGTGGGTGTAAATATCCCAAAATAATATTGCATTTTCAAATGATACTTTAAACTAGAGTTAATATTTTTAATATGATTTTTTTCCATTTTGATAAGTTTACAATTTAAATCTATTATTAAAGTTAGATTTTCCAATAAATTATTACTTTTAATCGTGATTTTTCTATTTTGATAAATCTAATAATTTAAGCCTATCTAAATCCGTCTCAAAAGATTAAATTATCAAATTAAATTTTGTAACAAAAAGTTCATAGGTAAAAGGGAATAACAATATTTAATTCATTTAAAAGGAGTGCTAGAAATAATGGGGATGATAAATGAGCCTGAATATAATTTTATATTAAATTACACTTATAATTTTAATATTTTGGAAGTGATTGGATAAAATACATAAATAAAGTTAAAATTGGGGAAGGTGAGGTTCAAACTCTAGTTTCCAAGATAAAACCCACTTGCTCTACCAATTGACCATTAAAAGATTTTGAAAATTTTATTACCACATTATACATTGTAAAATTAATAAGGGGTCATATTAAAAACTTATGACATTGCACAAATGAAATACAATAATCAAGGAAGGGTCATGAGTCCTCCATCAAATATATTGATTCCACCCTTGTTCATCTATTATATCTTTTCTACATTGTTGATCCCTTCCTTATCCTCAAACATGGAAAAGAGTGAGGAATGGATCTCATTTATCTCTTATCCCTCTCTAGAACAGGATCTGGGTCCGTAGGTAAGGCGTGCTAACATGAGTGGGTTGGGTGGAGAATTTGGATGTAATAGTTTGAATAGAGTGGGAACTGAGGAGGATTGGGGAGTAGGACCGGGTATTGACATGTGATGTGTTGGCCTCTTCCATAGGCCTTCATCTGGCTCACATTCTTCCAACTATCCACTCCCTATTCCATACATTTTTTTCATACCCTTGTTCACTCCCTCGTTTGCCTTATCCATGTGTGCACATATATATATACAAGGTGAAGGTTCTCGTCGAGGATATTTATCCATGCCTACATCTTCCACATACATAGATACCATGAATTCGGTACAGTGGATGGAGTCCAAGTTTCGTTCTCCTTAGCTCTCATCTTTGCCATTAATGAGTAAGTACTCTTTTGTTTCTATATATAAATGTTACCATCTTGGCATTTTACTCCAAACTTTCGCGCTCACTTCGTCATCATTCTTTTTTGGATCAAAATTTTCAGACTCCTAGAAGATATTGTACCCATTGTTATGTCAAAACTGCTTGACAACTAAACATTAGGTTAAACATTAGGTACATATATTATATCTAAATATTTGTAGTATACGTTGCAACAAAGGACATGCACCTCAAGACATACCGTTGGAGAAGGTGATTAACTTGTGCGTATAAAAAAAGAAGCTTCCTTTGTAACGTCTCAGACTTTGGTTCCGGTCTGTTATCAAGAAAAAAATGACCTTAAAATTTTGTTGAGTTTAGACTCGATTAGATTCGTTGGCAATCACCCAAAATATTTAAGCTTGAGTTGTCAACTAGTTTTGCCCTTAACAACAAAAAATAAAAAAAACTAGTTTTGCCCTTTCATTAAGGTAAAGTATGAACATAATTGATATTATGAAAGGACAAAATTGTTAATTTTGTAAAAAGTCAGGGACACAACTGATATTACAAAAAAAATGAGGAGAATAACTGATATTGCAGAAGTTAAGAAGGGTACAAGTGATAAAAGTCCAATATCTTTTTAGGATTGAACCAAGAGGTCCATGGTGATCATCTTCCTTGTTTTGGATAGTCTTATCAACTATCAAGTGGCAAGTGTTTGGCACAACTTGTGTGGCATGATGAGTATGTTAGGCACAACTTTTGGCCCATGTTATCGAAAATGAATGTTCGGGCTTAAGGTCGGATTATCCGATTTTCGTTGGTTCAGTTTAAATAGTATTTTTTTTCTCAAATGACTAGTATAATTGATTGTTTGGAACTTGATTCAATCGGGTACAACAACGTTGTATGCAAACCATTATACTTTTATATTTCGATATATACATTATGTATGATTTTTAATATCTATATGTAGAAGTATTTTTTTACATTAGAAATATGTGTATGCATATTGCATAAATTGTGTATCTATTTTTATCTATTTTGTTTATTCGTATGTGTCATCAGTTTCTATATTTTCATTTGTTTATCTACAGAACATTTGTACATTTCTACAAAAAAACATATGAAGATTTAATAACTACTTATTATTCTTAAAATTTTATTTTAATCAAGGTTAGATAAATCAGATTATATATACAAACCTTAATTAATGATTGATTGAAGTGAAAAAGAGTGTATAATACATATGGTTGAAGGTTTTTTCTCAAAAAAGTCTTTATAATTGCAAAATTGGGGTAAAAATAGATATTTATTCAATATTTGTTCTAAAATGGACCTGTAACGAACCAAATCGAGCCTTCGCAACCCAAACTGAGTTGAATTGAACATGAAAATCATTTTCATCTTATCAAGCAAAATACCAAACTCGACCCCTTAAATGGACTAGACGTAGTAGACAGAACATGGATGGACTCGCTCAAGCTCAATTACAATTTACATCCCTAGATGAGACCTACTGCTTATTAAGTTTAGCTCTACAACTTGAGGTTTGCCACCATCTCCCTCTATTATACCATCAATTTTCGATTATCGTGTGTTCGTGTTTAATATAATGTTGTGTAAAAAAAGACGTTCAAAAGTTTGCCCGCAACATAGACAACGTATAGGATCATCCACATTTGTTCATGCTTCTCTTGCATAATTTCTAGCACATATACATGTGCATAATTATGTAAATCATTATACTCAATCTCAACTTATTAATTTATTGTAAAAAACACATGATATGCTAGTATAAATAGCTAAATTTTAGTACACTTGAATGTATTCCCAACATCCTTTGTTGTTATCTTAGATGTTATTGATCCTAATATTTTAGACATCCGTCAAAGTAGAAAGACAACACTCCTGGATATTCTCAAGATGGTTTAGACATACATAGTGACACTTGAGCCAAACTAGGTTAAGGAATGTTGTGATTCTTGTGGCTACCTAGATGTACTACTATATCCTCAAGTAGACGACATGTGAAGAATACCTAGCCTTTTAGCCTTTAATGTAGTAGTAAATAATAGTAGCAGCTAGTGTCTTTCCTAAAGTGGGTAGTAATTGATGTGTTAAGGAGTATATAGCTCCTAAAGTTAAAATAAGCATACAAAGGGTAAAAAAAGGACTGAAATCTTATATTATTAATGGGCCATATTCTTGAGCCTACTCCTAAGTCTCTATGCTCAACTACCTATGTGCCAATAACGGTATGTTGGAGTCTGCAGTGTTGAAAGTCAAATTAGGTGGGGTTTTGATCCTTAAGACTTGCTAAAAACACTAATGAACGAGCACCATATTATGGCACGCAAATGATAGAGGACGCACCTCATGCATCATGAAAACATGTAAAACATCAGATTTTATCTTTAGAGATGAGACTATCATATGGAATTACTAGTATTCATGAGTTGGCTCACATTTAATAGATTCTCAGTTAAGACGAGAACAAAAAGAACACTGTCAATGAGCTGGGAATTGCCTTTCTTTATTTGTATTGTAATAATTCATCTGTCTTTCACATTTTGTAGCTTTCCGTCTTTGAGCTCAACTTGTGAACTATGTCCTTTCTCAATGCTCACCAATGCATCTTTGTTCCCTTTCATGCAAGAATAAAGTAATGGAATGTAAGCCTCATCTTTTGTAATGTAATTTGACTCATCCTTTTGGCACCAACAATCCATCTGATAATGATTTGCTTTTGCACTTAGTATGTCGAAATCTATAATTCGTAGATTCATGATTTTCTTTCTTGCAATGATATAATGAGTAAAGGGCTATATTGTACTTGGAGCTCTTTGATTGTATCCTCCTTTTGATCTTCCATTACCTCGACCTTTCTAAGATCCATGACTTCTATTATTCTCTTGCCTCTTTGGATATTGTCTCCTTCTTTATTTATCATGATCTCAATTCTTTGCTTTGGATATACTCATTTTTATTTGAAATATTTTCTCAAAATGTTGAGTGGTAAACCTATTAATCATTTGCTCATATCTTTTAAGTAAGCTTATTAATTCAAATATAGAAAGAGAAGATGAATATTTAGATTCTTCAATAACTGAACAAAACTAGGTGATAAGCTTCTTATCTATAATAGTATCTACATAATAACAAATTTGATTTATAATAATAGAAGCCATTGAAAAGAAGCCTCAGATGGTTTCACAAATATTTCATTAAGAGATTATCAATATTCCTACATAAAGATTGAAGTTTGATATAAAATACTTTGCTAGATCCTTGGAACTCTTTCTTCAAAATCCCCCATGCTTGTTTGGACCTAGTGGCTCTAGAGATGCAAGGAAATATAGATTTACTTACTCCTTTTTGGATTGAGAGACTAGCCTTTACATCTTTCTTTTTGTTCATGATCTTTTTTTCTTTCTTTCACTTAATGATGCAAGTTCATGTGTATATTTAGCCTTATCATAACCTTTTATGACAAGATCCCACAAATTTTGTGAGATGAAGAGAGACTTCATTTGAAGACTCCAATAATCATAACTTTCTCCATGGAATATGTGGATGGAGCTTTAGGTGTAGTTGAATAAATGTGTGTTGGAGGTGGATGCCATGGTATGGAGAATCAAGAAAATGTTTCAAAAAGGATATAAGGATGTTAAGACTTTGATACCAAACTTGTTGGGACAGTGGAAGAGCAATGGTGAATTGGAAGCAAATTAAGGAGAGAAAATATGGATCAATGCACAGCATAGAGTGAAATTAAACTCTTCATCTCGTTAATAAATTGAAACTTGCATACAAGACTTGATGTTATAAAAGAAGATGACTACAATTCTTACAACAAGAGAGGATGAATTTACAACACTTGGAAGATGGAAAATACTTATAGACTCTTTGTGGTAGTGTTTGTGTTGTGCTTCTTGTGTTTATTGTGATGACAAATGAGGACCTCTTGGATGGTATTTATAGGCCCTCCAAGTGGGTGGAGATATTTTAGAAGAGAGATATAGAATCCTCTTCTATGCCTCACTCGTAGTAGAAGTATCTTAGGCCTTTTGGAAGAAGTAGAGAAATATCTCGAAATTTTCTCCACCTCTCTCCATTCTAAAATCCTCTCTCCAAGTGAGTCACTCTCTTAATAATTATTTAAGGGAGGCTTTAGGTCCATATAGGTAACTTCATCTTTATGTGGGTGGAGGAGTGTAGGCCCATGCATATAAGGACTCATTGTAATGATAATGTTTTAGATAAATTATAAATTATATTTTCAACAAAACTCATGATTTATAATGTTCAATCAAAATCGGGCTACATCCTTGGATGTCATCAATCTTTCCTCACTATATGAAAAATAAAAGTGTGTGTAAGTAAATGCGTTGATCTAGTCTTGAGTCGTTTCTAAGGAAGGCTAACATTGATAACTTGCTATGTTCGAGAGACCGATTTGCTCTCTTTGTAACCATAAAAAATGTCCAAGTCCAGTTGTCAAATAGTTATCTAAACCTTCTACAATACACTCTCATAATTTGTGAGCCAAGTTACCCAGTAGTAATTTCCACCATTTATAACTTAATCTTACAATTTGTGAGTATTATATGTGAGACTATTTTTGAGGTGTTATAATAAAATACACAGTGTAAAAGTCAAAGCCCTAGTGAGAAGGGAAAAAACTGAGTGAGTTCAGCGAGACAACAACTAGTTATCCCCTAAGACCCTCAGTTAGAGTATTTGAAAAAGTGAGAAATCAAGCACTTCATAAAGGACTTTCCCCCTTTCGCATATAGAAATCCATGGTGACCTCGCTTTAAGCTCTTTCCCTCGATATCAACTCCTACTTTCGGTACAGGGAAAGTATGTATTCTTTCTATTTAGTTTGACTTTCTAAAGCCAAATCCCTAAACTCAGTGGATTATATATGAATTAAATTGAACAAGAATAAATAACTTAAATTTTTATCGTATCTTTGGTTGGGGAATTTTCCGCTAATGTTGATGGAGGAGGTGATCGTCTCTACTGATGGGTTGGTATTCCATGCATATATATTTTCTCGAAATTATATCCCTTCTTGTACTTTGTCAAAAGGATGGTCAAGAAACAAAGAGCAGATCCTCTGCAGTTCTGCAGAGGTCTGATGTAAAATCATGGACCGCTCAAGACGATCGATCTTGATCGAGTGGTTCGCACGAATTTCCCACCAAAACACCGAATTCGTGCGAACTGCTCGATCAAGATCGAGCGGCTCGAGTTGTCCACAGTTTTATAGCAGTCTTTGCAGTACTGCAGACAATATGCTCGCCAAGAAACAAGTTGGTTGGTATCACTATACTGCTTATATGCTACTTTAGCATTTTATCATACTGCAAATGGGTTAATGCTTTAACAATATATCTATATCTCCGGGGCAATAATTGGCACAGAAAGGACGTACCTAGGAAACCTCTGCCATGGTCAAATCCATTTGGCATTTCCTTTGGGATTGAAGTTTAACTTCTTCGGTGTAATATAAATTTCATGGAGGAAAGCAATGGCTTAGACTGAACAGAGCTGGCGCAAAAAGGTACCAACAGGTGGTCATCATGGCTCCCAACTACTTTAACTGACAATGTTTCGAATTCAAAGCTTAGTCAATGCACAATGTTGTTTCTCATAAAGATTAATATAAAATCAAAATTTAATGCGTCATGTGATTCCTCAAAGAGAATCATAGAAAACTAAATTTGGAATACGATGGCAATACATTCACCGGTACGATCATAGCGAGGGCGAGATATTTTCTTTGATGGCAATGTAATTCATCACTACGCTGCAGATAAAAGATTCTGAACCATTGAGAAATACCTCAACTTCAAACCATGACGACAGAGGACCTCTACACCCCGCCATTCCACGTCGCCTACAAGTCCCTCCTCGACTCCCAAACAACGCCCCAACACCCCAACAAGACTCTCAACATGATCGAGGAATGCGAGCTTCCGGTCATCGACCTCAGCCTTCTCGACCTCGGCGACGAAAAGGCAGCAGAGAAGTGCAGAAGAGACATGGCCAGGGCATCCTCAGAGTGGGGCTTCTTCCAGATACTTAACCATGGGCTGCCTAGCCAACTCATCACAAGAATGTGCCTGGAGCAAGAGAACATCTTCCGGCAGCCCTTTGAGAAGAAGGCCAAAGAGGTCCTACCGGACTTCTCGGCGGACAGCTACCGGTGGGGTGTGCCGTCTGCTACATGTATCGACCAGTTGTCTTGGTCAGAGGCTTACCACATTCCTCTCACCCTTTCCTCCAACCCACCTGAATCCAACACCCTCAGGTAGTTCAACTGCATTGCATTTGCTGTTTGTGTTTATCAGCCCCTAAAGTTAGTGAGTATATGATAATTATGCAGGAGCACCATAGATGACTTCTCGTCGGCACTGTCGGCAATTGCGCAGAGGCTTGCCATGCTGCTGTCCAAGGAGCTCGGTTACGAGGGCACCTACTTTGAGGAGAACTGCACACAGAGTACCTGCTATTTGCGGCTGAACCGGTACCCACCGTGCCCAGCATCTGCGAAGGTGAACGGGATGACACCACATACGGATAGCGACTTCTTGACAATACTCTACCAGGATCAGGTGGGGGGTCTCCAGGTGATGCAGAGAGGACGCTGGATCGCCGTCAAGCCCAACATCGACGCACTCGTCGTAAACATCGGTGACTTGTTTCAGGTATGTACATGCTAACAAGTAACAATCCCTGATATAGTTCAGTGTAATCGGGCATTGTCCGTGAAATAGTTGGCAAGTATGTATGAGTTAACATGGGAATGTGAACCTCTATGCTAGGTGTGGAGCAACGGAAGATACAAGAGCGTAGAACACCGGGTGGTCTCGAATCCGACTCAGGAGCGGTTTTCCGTCGCTTATTTCTTCTGCCCTTTGTACGATGCCACGATCCAGAACTGCTGCAACGAGACTCCGGTGTACAAGCAATTTAGCTTTAGGGAGTACCGGGAGAAGGTGCAAGAGGATGTAAGGCTTAGAGGCTACAAAGTTGGGCTTCCAAGGTTCCTTGCCTGATCGTTTTGTGTTGCATATATAGATAACGTTCTGAACTGCTATGAACAACTTGCTGCCTTTCTGGGCATTCCTTTGTGAGACGTAATATATCTGTTTGCTGGACTTATATACTGCAAGGGGAAAATCAGATTTACTTGGCATCGTTTATTTGTGAGATCTATTATAATCTTTTTTAATCTGTAAGCGCTGTTAAACTGTGGAATTTTTTAATCCTTTAGCACGAGACAGTCTCATGCTATGAATAAATATAAATGCGACTTAAAAAATCCGCATTACTTTCGAACCAAACAAAATACAATAACTTCAAATTTTTAATAATATCAAAACAAACGGAACTATCTAAAAGTCTAAACATTAAACCTTTTGCTGCATGTGCGCCTGAGCCTGAGCCTCTTCCCGTTCCAGGAGACCCGTCCATCCCTGTCATTTGGCACTGCTGCCTCCAGATCCAACGTACGTGGCCTCATCTCCCACGTCAATACCCGGTAGCCGACACTCGTCACTAACCTCACTCTCACTTCCTTCATGTCCCCGGCCACGGCCTCCCACACACTTCGGTCCACCAGCACGCTCCCCTCCCACCGCAGGCTCCTATCGCGGCCCTGGTAAAACGACGGCACGGTGACACCACCCATGCGGACGTTGGTCGAGGAAAGTGTGAGGTTGGCTTCTCCGTAGCGGATGCCGCCTACGAAGTTGGTGTTGGATATCTCGAGGGTAAATGAGATGTTGGTGGCGGAGATGGAGAAGCTGGTGAGGGTGTAGGTCGGTTCGGATGGGCGGAGGATGAGCCAGAGGAAGAGGAGGAGGAGGGTGAAGAGGGCGGTGACTTGGAGTAGCTATATGAGGAGGCCCTTCGAGCCGCGCATGGTGGTGGAACGAAGGAATCAGTGGTTTGTGGGTTTACGCCTGTGGTCGAGGGAGATTATGGTTTAGAGGTTTGATTGATCACATTACATGGGAGCCGTTGGTCGTGGAGGGGAGGCCATGGGCCACGACGTCGGGGCATCATCTCACGTAGGGACGTCCCCGTCGGTCTCCGGGGAGTGTCATTAGTGGGACGTTGCCGCTTGCATGCTCGGGTTTCTGTGTTCCTTGTATTTTGAAGTTGGCTCCTAAGAATTTAGCGGCTGTTTGGTTAGGGGATAAACCCCCCTAGGGGTGATTTACCTTCCCTAATTCATTCATTTTTCTCTTTCTAAGTGGGGCTCATTTTTTATCTTTTTAAAAAAATTAAATAAATCAATTCTCCATCATCAATTCCATCAAAAAACAATATATTATACCATCATATCATATAAAAATTATAAACTACTCCACTTCTACTCACTTTTTAAAACTCCAATACAATCACATCACAATAACTACTCACTTTTTCAAACTTCAATACAATCATATCACAATAAACCCACTTCTAACCCACCCCCAATTTAACCCTCTATCCAAACACCAAAATCAAAAAATGGGTTACCTGCTACCAGTTTAACCTACCTAAACCCACTATCTAAACACACCCTTAGGGGTTGGGATCCTCTGAGTAAATTCCCTTTTACGCAGAGTGAGTAACACATCATTAACTCACTATTAGCTTTTCATAAATCAAGATATACCTATGAATTGAATATTGTTTAGTTTAAAAAAATAAATGCAACGGCTGGATTTTTTAATAACGGCTAGAAAGTTTAGAAAGTTAGTAAGAGTTGATAAGGATTTTAAGTAATGGCTGGAATTAGTTTGGTAAGTGTTTAAAATATATTTATAGCCATTTGTGGTAAATCCTCTTTCCAAACTTGGAGCACAAGTTGATAAGGATATTGGTTCTCTCCTTCAAAACATTCTCTCCTTCAAAATTGTGAGTTGTAATTAGGGATGAGCATTGGGTTGGGCCGGTCCGGCCCAGCCCGAAGCCCAGCCCAAAAAGCCCGACCCGGTCCAGGCCCAAAGGAATATCGGGCCAGGCTTGGGCCCAATATTTAGGCCCAAAATTTTTTTGGGTCGGGCTCGGGCTTGGCTCGGCCCAGCCCGACCCGGCTCAAGGGCCCGACCCGAAGAGGGCCCGAATCCTTTCTCACATGCTACATGCATGAAAATTCCAACCTATTTCATGTGCAATCTCTTCATGTATCATGTCTTCGTACAATGTTTATAAATTAGGAAAGTCAAGCGTGTGACATGAGTTGATGATCAATATATTTCAATTAAAAATTAATTTTCCTTAATTACTTTTTGGTTTAGATTCTTTTGGTTATTCTTGAATTTGTTAATATTTATTTTTTTCAAACAAAACATTTTCTATTATTGTACATTTATCCAATATGGATCTTATATCTATTTTTTAACATGTAGGATCTGGTGCACCTGTTATTGTTAACTGGGTAAGTTTGGTTCACTCTTTCAATTTCTATGAACGAGGGGCATACATGGTATCTAGCATTGAGGGGCACGTGTAAATTCGGATTTGGTAGAATCGGATTTTAATTGTTTCACAAGTATTATGATACATGTTTTAATAAATTTTAGCTTGTGTAACTTGAGTTGAGATTAACTTGAAACAAAAGAGTCAAAGTTAATAATATCTAATTGAGAGATGGGCCGGCCCGGCCCAAGCCCGGCCCAAAGGAATTGGGCCGGGCCTGGGCTTGGGCCGAACAAAAAAAAAATTGCGGGCCTAAGCCCGACCCAAGGCCCGATTTTTTTAAGCAGGCTTGGGCCTGGGCCCTTCAAAGCCCGGCCTAGCCCGGCCCATGCTCATCCCTACTTGTAATATTTTAGTTTTTATTTTTTTATTTGCTATGTATTTTATTATTGTACATTTTTTAGTCAACTGTAAATTGTCCAAACCATGTTTCAATATTATGATTGTATTACTGTTTTCCATGATTTTGTTAAGACTTATTAAAGAAATGCTCTATCTTTATATTTATACAAGATGATATTTATAATAGGTATTATTCACCATGGACTCAAATGAGGTAAACTTGGATATCAGAATTGAAGCTATCATCTTAGGAGATAAACCAATATTAAATCAAGAATTTGATTCCGGTGGTGATGCATTCACATTTTATAATGCTTATGCTGGAGTTCAAGGATTTGGAATTCGTCAAGGAAATTGCACCAAAAATAAAACAAGCGGTGAAATAACTGTTAGACGATTTTTTTGCTCAAAGGAAGGTTATAGGAGATCAGATAAGAGGGATGGGACAACTAAAAATCCAAGAGCTGAAACAAGAACGGGTTGTCTTGCTCATATGTTTATATCAAAGAAGAAAGGAAATGAGAAGTTTGTTGTCTATGATTTTGTGGAAGAACATAATCATCCTTTGCATATTTCCCAATGCACTCATCTGTTGCATTCACAAAGAAAAATGTCAAAAGCACAGATTATTCATGCTGAGTTAGCTGATGATACCGGTGTTAATCTAAAGGGGGCGTATGATCTTGCTGCGAGAATGACTGATGGTCAACAAAATCTTGGTTATACAAAAAAATCAAAAAAAATTTATTCGCACTAGACGTCAAAGAGATATGGAGTATGGTGCAGCTGCGAGTATATTGAGATATTTTCAAAAACAATGTTCAAATAATTCATCATTTTCTTATGCAATACAAGTTGATTGTGAAGAGCAAATTACCAATTTTTTTGGGCAGATTCTCAAATGCTTTTAGATTATGAACACTTTGGTGATGTATTAAGCTTCGATACAACATTTGGAAAAAATAATGAAAATAGACCATTTGGAGTTTTCACCGGTTTTAACCATCATAGGCAAATGATCGTGTTCGGAGCCGCTTTATTATATGATGAAACAATAGAATCCTTTAAATGGTTGTTCGAGACATTTTTTGAGTCTCATCGTAACAAGCATCCTAAGACAATTTTCACAGATCAAGATGCAACAATGTCAAATGCCATCAAAAATGTACTGCCAAATACATATCATGCTCTTTGCACTTGGCACATAATGATTAATGCAACAAAACATTTAGCAGGATTAGCTGTATATGGTAAAAAAATATTGAAGCTCTTTGGAGAATTTATGCATGAGATAGAATGGGAGGATGAGTTCTACAACAAATGGCAAGATATGCTCTTACAGTATTCTTTGAGGGACAACACATGGTTACAATCAATGTATGCTTTGAAGCATAAGTGGGCAAAAGCTTTTATGAAAAATGCATTTACATTTAATATCCAGAGTACATAACTATCAGAAAGTCTTAATTCAAACCTCAAGGATTATCTACGGGTGGATTATAATTTATTGCAATTTCTTCGACATTTTGAACGTGTTGTTGCAGATAAGAGGCATAATGAATTACTCATTGAATATGAAGCACGTCAAAAATTGCCTAATATTAAGATGTCTGCCCCAATGATCATGCAAATGAGCAAAGTGTATACACCAACAATATTTGACGTCTTTCAAAAAGAGTATGACTTGCATTTAGCACTAATGATAAATGGATGCTCACAGTCAGATGATTTTATTCAATGGAAAGTCACTGCATATGAGTCAGAAAAAACATACGATGTATTTGTGAAGCCAGATTCTTCCATTATAAATTGTAGCTGCAGATTGTTTGAAATAGTTGGTATCTTGTGTTGCCATGCTATCAAAATATTAGAACATATGGGTGTAAAATTTTTACCCAGCTTTATATACTACAATGTTGGAGAAAAGATATCCGGGATACAAGTTTGCATAACACAAACAGGAGTAACAATCGCAATGATCCTCGCTTAAATACTTATAATCACCATACAGTTTTAACATCATTATCAGTGAAAGTGTCTTCCTTAGCTGCTGAAAGTGAAGAGGCAACCGAATATGCTATAAATGCAATGACAAACTGTATCAAATATTTAGAATGTTGCCATACTGCCTCACAAGAAGAAGTACATGATAATCAGACAATCCCTGAAAAGTATGCAAATGTGCGAGGAGTCAAAACTATAAAGATCCAAAAGAGCAAACAACGAAAGCGGAAGAAAAGTTTCATAGAGAAAGAGAGGAAACATCGACGCTCTTCAAATTTTGAGGTATTAAGTTATAAATGATATTCTTACCTTTTTTGAAGTTCTTCTTTTATTAAATATTTGTCAATAGGTTCATGGAGATAATGTACAACCTCATAATGTCAATACAACATTGCAACTTTAAAGTCACTTGCTGGAAAGTGTACGTGGTGGAGATATTATCATTTTTACGGTGAGTTTTATATGATTACCTCCAACCTTATTATTACTTTATATATTGTGGTTATATGTAAATAAATTTATTATTATAGGTGGTACAAGTAAATTTGGATCTGATGAAAGCTTCTTCAAATGGATTGGGAAGGAAGGTATATATTTGCAGGAGAATACTTTTTGGAGGGGAGATCCGTCATCAATCTTGATTTCTTTCAGAACTTTTTTTATATTTATGTGTGACTTAATTGATACATTATTAACATTTTATGTTAAATTCTTGTGACGATGTTGTATGTTTGATTTAATTAACATGCCTTATTCGAAAATGAGATATTTTGTGTGGAGGTTGTTATGTATGTGTATATAGTTATTAGTTATTCTATTTTGCATGAAATTAATTTTGCATGGCATGCACATAATTTTGTATTGCAAAGAATTAATTTCTAATAATTAATGCTCTAAGTTTATTTGGCATGGGATTAATTGTTGAGAATTAATGGTACAATATTAGTTGACATTTATTATCCTTGATGTATGGTTAGATTTTAGCCATGTGGAATGGACATGATGTGGCTTCCATCTAAAGCACTTTACCTACTCTAGGTAAAAGGGAATTTACATAGAGGATCTGCACCCAGAATTTAGATGTGGTCGATAGAGTGTGGTGCAGGATTCACAGAATCACATCTTCTTGCTGATTAGGATGAAGGTTGCATTGTGTTCTTATTTGTAACGCATAACGACGTGCACGTTCGAACATATACAACCCAAGTGCTTTGGTGTGTTTGGATCGTCTGCTGCAGCAGTAGGCCTGTGAACCGCTCGATCGTGATCGAGCGATTCACACGAATTCATCCTTTTGTAGGCCTGTATCGGATGAATTCGTGTGAACTGCTCGATCACGATCGAGTGGTCCACAGGCCTACTGCAGAGTCTGCTGCAACAGACATTGCAGCAGACGACCAGTTCCCGTGCTTTGGTGCCACTTACGCGTGGGAAACGGATCCTCTGCTGTAGGGAGGATTGCAGCAGAGGTGTTGTAATCCTCCTTAATTTTTTTGTGATTTTTCCAACATATAACCTTATAGATTTAATCTTAGATTAATTATCTACATATTCTCAAAATTTCACCAAAATTTGACCTTAATTGCTATTTTATCCTAATGGTCAACATTCGATCAAGATCTGAGCAACTTAAACTCCATTTAAAAAGATTCGAATGTTTGATCATTAAGATAAAATAGCAATTAAAATTGGATTTGGATGAAATTTGGAGGATATGCAGATAATTAATCTAAGATTTAATCTATAAGGTTAAATTTTTGAATCAAATCACAAAAAAATTTTAACGAGGATTACAACACCTCTGTTGCAATCCTCCCTACAGCAGAGAATCCTTTCCCCTTAGGTGTGACATCGAAGCTCTTCCCATCCATTTATAGACAGGACCCAGATTGTTTACTGCAGCAGGTCGTCCGTTCGATCGAGATTGAACAACCCTCTTTGGGAGTCGGAGATAGTGAGTCCCTATGATGGTCGTCCGATTCCGATCGTACGGTCCACTGTAATACACCACCTGTTATATTACAACATAATCCTCTTGCTTATAACGGAGCATATCCCATAAGTCACTGCATGGAAAATCCCAGCAGACGGTCGTCTCTACTTAGAAACCCAAGGAAGAGAGAGTTCCCACTTGCGACAAAAAGAGAGAGAGTGCTCTTTCACTTTCTACGATCACATTTGATGACAAAGATTAATTTCACATATTAAAGCAAAGTTTTTTTGGAGGAAAATATGAAATTGGATAGTTAATTATTACAATTAGGGGTGTGTATTAATTTATAGCAATATATTAACTGTTTTTTTATTGAGATTGTGTAAATCTTATTTTATTTTGATTGCAAGTATAATCTATATTGTAGTTTGCTAAGATTTTATGAGTTTTGTTAAGAATTGAATGTTATTGTTGTTGCAATCCAACTAAAATCGATTAAGTTTTAAATGTATAGTTCTTATCATCCGGAATAAGGATAATATTCTGATGTAGATTACAAGATGACAAAGGTGTGTGCAAACATATTGATATTTTCATAGCGGTTTCTGATTTTTTAAAATATATTTAGAGCCGGTGAATGGATCTTGAAGCTCAAGCAGTTGGGTGAGATCACTGCGACAATGAACAACACAGCTCCTTGGTTTCCCCGGAGCGTGGAGGCACATCGAGTCATTTCCCTTACTATAATATATTTTAAATGTTAATTATCTAATATGCATCAACTAGTTTGTTGAGTATCATAGATCATGGGCAAATTGAACCTTAGGTTCGAAGCTTCCGTCTTGTTGATTTTAGTAGTGGGAGGGGTGAGGTGTTACACATGTCTACCAAAATAGATGAAGAAATATGGAATCAAAATTGAATAATATATAGAAGCAAGCAAATAAAATCACAATTAAGCAAATTATGTATTCAAATAAAATCGAGTAAAATAGAGGATCGTAGAAAATGAACAAAATATAAAAGCATGAAATAAAAAAAAACTGAAGAGAATATCAAGTAAAATAGAAGCAGAACTAAGCATAATATAAAATCATATAAAATTGTGTAAAGTATAAGAACCCATAAAACAAAGCAAAATATGGAATCACGAATGAATACAACTAAAGCCGATATGAAGTAACATACAATCAGAAACTAATGAAGAAGACAATGTTCCATAATATAAATTCAGAAGTGAGCATAATTCTGAAGCAGAATTGAGCAAAAAATAGACGTCGACAAATATAGAATCAAAATCAAGATATTTCTAGATGCATGCCTTTGCAAATATTAGATCGACGATTGGAAAGCACAACACAACCAGACTAGTGGCACGCCTAAACAAGACTACTTATTCCACTAAAATAGCAAAGAGACATAACCTCTTATGCTGAAAATGTTGCAAAGTATCGGTCAGCATATGAAAGAAAAAATAGAAACAACATATAATCATAATTGAGTTATGCAATCAAGAAGTATAGCTACACAAAAAGGGAGCAATATAGATTCAGGTTTAGGCAAATATATGATAAGCGTCATTTTATTAGCAAACTAGAAGTAATATAGACTCTTACAGCACTGAGGAAATTATAAGATCGTATAGAAAAGGTAAACTATGAATCAAGCAATGAAACACAACTACAATCAACATGTAGCAAAATAAAACAACTGCATCGAACGTCTTTAATTGTAACGGCAAATTTCGGCAGAATTGACATATGCAACTCAAAGAAACTATATAATAATCCACAAGGCATAAGCATATTTTAATCATAAAATATTTGAAAACTAATTAGATTACACAACACAATCAGTTCCATGTCTTTATTGAATTGAAATGTTTGAATAAATCACTACACTTCATGTTGGTAATTGTTAATTTTAGATATCTAATTCATCCGATCATAGTAAATGCAACAATAATAATTATAAATCACTACACTCCATGTCTTTATTGGACTTAAGAGGATTGAAATGTTTGAATAAATCACTACACTTCATGTTGGTAATTTCATACATTAAACATACTACATATTGACAAAATTTAGATCCCAGTATAAAATAGATGGAGGCAGAACTGGGCAAAATGTAGAAGAAATCACATAGGAAGAGTACTAAGAAATTTATAAAAGAACTAATCAAAGCTAGAATCAATAAGTATATAGAAGTACACATAGAAGCAATATAGATTTAGGATTAAAAGAACATATAGTAAGCATCGGTTTTTTAGCAAATTAGAGCAATATAAAATTCTATAGAACTACATAGATTATTTGATTATATTGAAACGGAGAAGATATGGGATCGAGAAACAAAAATGACTGCAGCCAATATGACGCAAAATAAAATCAGAAGCTTATGAAGAGGCAAACTTGAATCGATCTGGAATCAGAACCAAGCATTAGAAAAAACATCAAAAAATATAATAGCAATCGTATGCTACTAAAGAATGGAACTACAAATGAAATTCAAGTGTAATAGTAGATCTCATATGAAATGATTGGTAAAGATTTTATTTTGTTCAATCAACACAAATGCAACATGGAAAAAGTATGTGAAGTCCACAAATCATATACCATATCTTAAATCACAAAATATTAAAATTAATTAGATTACCTAATAAAGTTTGAAACTAGATCTTAAATCTTATATGCAACACATATGCATCATAAAGAACAATTATA
Organism: Ottelia alismoides; assembly: GCA_037367405.1. Lineage (NCBI taxonomy): Eukaryota > Viridiplantae > Streptophyta > Magnoliopsida > Alismatales > Hydrocharitaceae > Ottelia > Ottelia alismoides. The sequence continues at coordinate 63,673 of JAZKJV010000124.1, forward strand.
CAAAATTATTTAACAACACACTTGCAATACACAATAACTATCTAAAGTTCGCAAGTCAGAAAGCGAATCCTAAAACACAATAAATTTGAAAATCAATTACTTTACATTAAAGCTGACTGCATGAGTTTATTGGATAAAGTGATGAAATAAATTACTAAACTTTATATTAGTATTTATTAATTTTAGACATGTAAAACATGCATCATTGTAAGAAAAAAACAACAATTATAACAAAATTAATCGATTCAAGTGGATTCTACATGTTGTCTAAGTAAAATCTCAATTGAATACCAAATATTAAAAGTGTAGAATCTCATAATAATACAGGCATCCATCGTATTCCTTCTTTAGATGCTTTTGAGAACAAAAAGCAATCAATATTAAATGCATGTCATTAAAAACTTCATATGCAATAATCAGATGAAGTATGCATATTCAACCCCAAAATAAACAATACATTCATCATACTCCTACAATACCGAATTTAGATCTCATTCCAAAGAAAAGGGAGACATAAAGGAGCATTTATTAGGCAATTCAAACATGTAGAGTCAACTCAACGTAGAGAACATGATAATAAGTCATTTATGTAGTAACATATAGATTCTGTTGAACGTATAATAACATGGTAACGAAGCATGCACCACTCTAACATATGAAATCAACAACACAAGGTAGAAGAACACGGTAGCTAAGACATATACAAAGGAGACATATGAAAACAATCAAAGCACCTATATTATTGCACTTTTTCATAAATGAAGAGAACAATTCTGATAGGGCATATCTCGAAGGTAATAGGACACAACAACCAAGGAGAAGCTTGATGACAAGTATGTGATAAAGTAGGGCCTACTTTCCACAAAGGAAGAGGATATGTCGACAGAGGTGGAGCTGGAGGACATGTGAGTGGTGGAGCCGACGATGAAGCTGCGAGCATAAGAGAAGGGCGATACTCAAGTCGATGATGGTGCCCTATTACCACAAAAGGGTTAGTGAGGGAGAGAAGATGGACAAGGTAGGAGGGCAGACGAGAAGGAAAAAGGGTGGAGAAGGAGAGAGGGCATGCGAGGAGAGAATGGAAGTTGTTGGAGTCATGATGGGAGATTGACATTGGCGAAGGATACATTCCATGCCTTATCTCGTGCTTGAAGGAGGATGCCCTCATTATGCCAAAATTAACAAGGGATTCTTCTTCAAAACTGCACAAAATGCATTGGTATCATTCGAGGATAAAAGACACATTTTCAACAAAAATATTATATTTTTTTTAAATTTGTCAATTATGGTACAATCCTTGTATCTAAGGGCCCATCAGATGGTCTCCAGAAATCCAAACAAACCATCCATGTCCTTCTCTTGGGCCTATCATTCCTTTCTCCCGTCCCGGGCAAGAAGAAATGAGAAGAAAACAACTGGAGGTGAAGCTTGAATACTCGGGTTGAAGTCCGGACATACGAAGCTTTAGCTTCCCCACGCCGCGGTAGAAGAAACAGAAGCGAGCAAGAGAGAAATAATGGCGACCCTGAGCTCTCCGCTGCCAACGACCTCACTTACCCCCTCCCTCCGCCGCCGGCAGGCCCCCTTCCGCCTCCACCTCCCCCGCGCCTCCTTCTCCGTTCACCCTAATCCGGAGGGAGGTGAGGTTGATCGCATCTCGCCCTCCCCCTTTCCCTCACGCGCTGCTGTATTCGTGGCTGCGCCGCTTGACCCCCTGAACTCCGCCGGCCAACTCGCCCGCCGCAAGCTCCTGGGGGCCTCCTTCCTCGCCCTCTCCACCGGCGGGGTCGATGGGGTCACCATCGAGCTCTGGTGGGGCCTCGTCGAGGCCCAGGGCCCCGGCCTCTACAATTGGGACGGCTACGCCGAGCTCGTGGCCCTCGCGCAGCGCTCTCGACTAAAGGTCCGCGTAGTTGCCGCATTCCACCAGCGGGGCTCCGGCCCCGGGGACCCCTGTTGGTGAGCTCCCCTCCCTTTGGCCTTTTGAATTGCGGTTGTCATCTGCGGTGGATGACTGGTAATGACTGGTAATGTGAGGATTACAAGATTTCAGATCTTAATTAAGTGCTATTTTTGGTTATTTTGGTGGACAATGATTTCTAGAAAATGAACAAAATTTAACTTCTGCCTGTTTGTTCGGGACTTCTATTTTTTGTCTTCGTACTTTTAAGCTTTTAGGTGCATTGCACTTTGTTTTTTTGATGCGTTTTGCAACACTTTTCTTGTTGCTCCTTTTCTATTTGCAGTCTTGATTGTAGATTAATTAAGTTAGTTTGTGCTTCTTTGAACAGTTGCCTTATTTTACAATGGATGCGTTCTTTGTCTTAGTTCCTTTTTTTGCGGCGAGTAATGATCGGAAGAATCTGTTTGTTAGCACCTGTTTTCTTAGTCACACAGAGACCCATTTAGGCGCATGCAGGTTTATGTTTTTGCATGCTCTTCGCTTGGACCGCTCCATTGATAAATCAGTGATGAGAACATAATTAGAAGAAAAAGAAGCAAAATGAGAAGACATTTTTACTCATTGGTTATTACAAAGTAAAAAAATGTTCTAATATAAGTGTGATAGATAGTCTCTAATCCTCATTCATCATGTCGTCAAAGTCTGCTTTCAGTCTGCACAGCTCAGAACTTGTCATGATGTTGGAATCTCAGGAGACTGACTTATACTATGGCCTTGTAAGTTCTTTTGAGCACTTCATCACCATAGAATTTTGCACCATATATATTTTATTTAGCTAGGTTGGCTATTTCATATTTTGGAGGGCCAACTTGATGCAAATGCAATGACGCAAATTTTAAACAAAATCCCTAGCCAGTTATCCAAGAAACTTCAGCAACTCGAGTACAAAGAAATTGGCAAAATTGCCGGTTAACACAATCAAACGTCCTCGTTCAAACTCCTCACCGACTCAACACTTGGCACGGAGGCACCCTCTTTGGTTGGTCAAAAACCTACGGTTATTACATTGCCGGTGGGTAGCCCATGTGACTATGCATAGGATATTCACAAGGGGAAACATGCTGAGTGCCATCGTAAATCAGATCCCACAGGAAATCTTCCCCAAGATTTGCTTTCTTTTTCCGGCCAGAGCCCTTATCTTGGTCATCTTGGATAAATTACGATGAAGGCTAAAAGAAGCTTTGTGATCCACAATAGCAAAAGACATATCGTACTGGGACCCGTATTCGTACTCAATACACCACAAACCTACCAAGGATAATGCGGTTCAACCAAATCAATCTCGAAACCCGCATCACAGAATGACACTCTTAACTGAAATACCACTTGTCGTTTCGAATGATAGAGATCTGAGTAATCTTCTTTTGCTTGTAAACATGGCACTTAATTCACATCCTCCTCGTCCAATATGACACCTGTTGGAGAATGTAATAGGTGGTAATTAGATCTCACCAACATCCAAATACTCCAATCATGTTTAGTCCCACATGGATGAGCGGTGGGACTCCGAAGTGTCTGTGAGGCTATATAAGGAGCCCCACACCCCCTGTACTCTTTGAGAATTCTAATAAAATATCCAGCCCCTGAGTGCTTCTTCCATGGTTTCATCCCGCTCCTTATGGAGTAGGGTTCCACGTTAAATCCTTGTTCTTCTTATTTATCTTTCTTATTTTATCGATTCCACTTCCGCATCTCAGATTTTAACATGGTATTAGAGCGGGTTCGATTCTCGAGGATTTGTTCAAGTGAATTTATTTTTTATGTATTATTCGAGATTTGATTTTGATGTTATTTTGGAAAATCAATCATGGTTCGAGATTTGGGATTCTTGGTTCTTCAAGTTGCAGGCCGGCATTCGCAGGTCCTCGTCTTTTAGGGTTCCTGCTCCAGGCCACGTATCTCCTTTGTGTGCACCTCTCCAGGAAGATCTCTCTCGCACATGTTCTTCTCTAGCCGCATCGAGCGGCATCTGGTGCCCCTATATCCAGGCGACGGTGCGACATACACAGCATGAGGCGATGGCCTCCTTCCTTCTTCATCTCTCAGGCCCCGGCGCCCCGCCCCATCCGGCGACACCTCTTCTCTAGGCGGAGCCCCCTGGCGGTGGCTGACCCTCCTTGCCCGCAAACACCCGCAGACCCTAGCGTTCTCTCCAGCGCACCAGGAGGCACCCTTCTAAGCCGCAACTCCAGATTGGCCGCAACTCCAGCCGCAAGTTCAGCGCACCAGGCGTCACCCTTCTAAGCGCACCAGGTGCAGGCGGCAGTCCCAACACCGGTTCCTCTCCAGTCCCTCTCCAAGCCGCATCGCGGGCGACGCCTCTCCAACAGGCGGAAGTGGTGGCCTCTTCCAGCGGCGGTCGAGTCCCTTGCCCACGGGAGGCGCACCTGTAGGCGGCTCCTTTGTGCCTCCAGGTGGAGGTGCTGCTCCTCGCGCCCTCCCCATCCGGTTGGCGAGCTTCGCGACGCCGCGCTCTCCCTTCGATCTCCAGCAGGGGCTCCCATCCCATGTGGAACCCATCTATTACTGGCGGTGACGTCTTCCGTGAATTGGGTTCTCGTTATGAGAACCTTAATGGGGTTAGTAAGGGTGTTGACTACTTTGTTTATAAAAAAATGCTGCTATTGTAAAGTCCAAGTGGGCTTCGACTACTGGAAAAGGTCCAGAAAAATTTGGAAGGCTCGTTTTTTTTAAAAGGGCGCGTACAAAGAGAAGCCGTATGCAAGAAATTTTGTGCGAAAAGAATTATAAAAAATGATTGAGAAAGCCGAATAAAATAAAATAATAATATTATTATCGGCTATGTGATTCATGTTTTCTCCCTATTTATCTTGTCTTCTCCCAGCTTTGTCGATGTCACTTTTCCGACAAGTATGGGAGAAAGGGGGAGTCAAAGCTAAATTCTTCAGGACATCTGCTTGCCCACGACTGACAGACCAGCACTCCAGATTTCTTTGATCATCCATCTTCACTGAGCATCGAATTCTTCGTCAAGACATATACTTCTTTTACGACCCGATCAGTTCCCGCGCTGGACTTCTTCTGCAACGATTCTTCTCCAGGCACGACAGAGATATGTTCTGGTGACTTACGGGCACGACAGAGATACGTTCTAGTGACCTGATATCGCAATGGTTCTACATGCATGATAGAGATACGTTCCTATGTCTTGAAAACCGCAGACCCATCCTTGTGCAAGGTCTTTAATCAGCAGCGGATATGTGTCCTTGTAATGTATCGTGTGAAGATGTGTTGTACACTTTCTTTTGGTTGCAAGTTGCAGCTTTCTCAGCTTTAGCTTGAGGGGGAGTGTTGGAGAATGTAATAGGTGGGTAATTAGATCTCACCAAGATCTAATTACCCCACTCATGTTTAGTCCCACATGGATGAATGGTGGGGCTCCGGACTGTCTGTGAGGCTATATAAGGAGCCCCACATCCCCTGTACTCTTTGAGAATTGTAATAGAATATCCAACCCCTTGAGGGCTTCTCCCGTGGTTTCATCCCGCTCTTTAGGGAGTAGGGTTCCACGTTAAATACTTGTTCTTCATGTTTATCTTTCTTATTTTATCGATTCCGCCTCCGCTTCTCAGATTTCAACACCGCTTCAAAAAATTTTCTTGTTTTAACTGCCTCTATTTAGGTCATTTGAAGATACGCTGCTCTTTTCCTCATGTTTTCTTCTGGTGCAAAGGAACAGGGCCCTGAGCATACAAGTGCTCCCTCCATCCCAACATGTCCTCTAACCCATTCACCTCTTATCCACAAAAACATAAGTATCTCCCTTCCAATGAACTGCCGGTGTTACACTCCGAAGTCCACATGCATAGCTTATACCCTCAAACCACAACACCAAAGCGTTTTCCTACATCAAGTAGAGTCGGCTACATGGATTCTTTACCTCTATTCAGATTTATCTTGGGTTATTCTCGAGCTTAGATCCAAATAAGTAAGATTCCTTCGGATTAGTCTCATTCCAACACTTCTTGGACCTTCCTCACCCTTTCTTAGCCGGCTCAACATCCCAAATCTTGCATCTTCTAACTGGCGCATTAGTGATGAATCTGTGATTCATCACTCTAAAAGTTGAAAATAGAGCTTTGTTCCCGAGTAATTAGCTGCATTTCTCCATTTATTTTGCATTATTCTCATTCACGCATTTAGAATTAATGCCTGCATGTTAGCATGCATATTTGCATTAAATATGATGCCAAATTCCCTTGTAAATACCACATGTATATTCGTTATATTTTCCTTATTTCTATCTATTTTTCACTAACTCAGAATTGAATAAAATCAACTCTATAGTATATATATTACTAACACTAATAAAGGAAAAATATCAATAAGATAATAACCTGTAAAATTGACCAATAAAACTCTAACCCTAGTTTGAGACTAAGAACCTTAAAACGTGAATCTCTCTCATACAGTCTCCTATGGACCCCTACTCACTTTTGAATTAATATACGTTCAACTACCTTCAAAATAAGATCAAATTCAAAAGAATCGAAGTCCGTGTGTGAAACTTCGGCTTTTGGCCCCTTTGTATATTGTACATATGTCCCATTTATTTATTTATTTTATCTGTTATTTTCTTATTTATTAAGGAAAATTAACCTTTTGTTCCTTTTGTCGAGAGATCACTGATGTTAAGCGAAATCTTTAAAATCAAAAGCATAGGAGCATCAATATTGTCAAGCCGGCGAAATGATATTTCTCGCTGTTAGAGATTACAGTAGATTGCGTCCACATATTCTATTGTAACCCCACGAGGGTATTTATGTATTTTATCTTTTTGAGCTCTCTTGGGTTTAGTCCTATATAAGGACCCCTAGACCCCTTGAATAAACAGAATGTTGTATTCCCTCATCCTTTCTTCACATGGTATCAGAGCCACGGTCGAGGACCGTGACTTTGACCTAACCCTAGCCCTCCCTCCTTCCCCCTCGAATCAGCCATCGTCATCGCCTCTCAACTCCAGGCCTCAACTCCTCTTTGCAGTGCCTCCAAGCTCTCCAGTACCTTCACCCTGCGATGCTCGCCATCACCCCTGATCCATCTCCCAGCGCCCTCACCCTGTGCCTTTACCCCCTGCCTCGCCATCACCTTGAATCCATCGCCCCTGCTCCCGAACCCATCACCCCCTCACGTTGCCCATCTCCCTCCAACCAGGAGGTTCCCGTGCCGCTAGGACACAACCAAGCGCTCCTTGCACCTCTGCTAGGCTCCCCACGCATCGCAAGATGCCCCTCACGCCTCCGTCAGACCTCCACGAGTCCCGATCTGCGCCTCCTGCACAACCAAGTGCTCCTGGCACCTCCGCCAGGCGCCTCCTTGCGTCACTGCCAAGCGCGACATACGCTGCCAGCGCTCTCTGCGCCACTGCCAGGCCGCCGCCACGCGCTACCTGCGTGCCCTAGTTCCGCCTGACACTCCTCCCCCACTTTGCGTCACCATTGCCACACGCTTCTACTGTTGCTTCACACACCCTAGCAAGATCTAGAGCGTTGCCTCGTAACCCGAGTTCCTTGATGCGGGATTAGACACCCAATGATTGCCTGAGACAAGATATACTCTATAGGTCACTTTTTCTTGACCTAAGCCGCCACCATGTCGTCCACTGAGACCAAGCCCGTGTACCCTACTTCTCTAATGGTACATGGCACTTCTATCAAGTTGAAGGGCTCCGAAAATTATGTTCTATGGTCTCGATCTCAAAGTATTTGTTGGTGGCTAGCGCAAAGGTTATGTTCTTTCAAAGGTCCCTCCTGCTGAAACGGACACGGATTATGAAACCTAGTTTGTTGATAACTGTCAGGTTATTACTTGGATGACGAACAACGTCGATCCAAACATTGTTGCTAATCTTCTTGACAAAGACACTGCTAAGGCGATGTGGGAAAACCTTGAGCATACATATTCTCAAAAGACGACCAAGTCTCGTCTTTCTGACATATACACAAGGATCTGGTCTGCTACTCAGGGAGAGTCAAGCCTTATCGAGTACTACAGGCTCCTTAGAAGCCTATTTGAGGAGCTTCTTATTTTTCAACCTGCTTGTTGTGATAAACACATAGGAGAACGTGTTTAATGCATGTTTACAGATTTCTTTCATGTCTGAATCCAAAATATAAGCTTGTGAAAGATCAATTTCTAATGGATGATACTCCCTTGAGATCATCTTCGGATGCCTACAGGAGCTATAGGCTCCAACTCAGCACTCTACCATCCACGCATCTACTGAAACGATGGCTCATTATGCCTCCTCAGGATACAGAGGGCATCGACACTATCTAGGAGGACGAGGCCGTGATTTTGGATGTGGACGTGGTCGTGAATCTGGACGTGGCCGTGATTCTGGACGTGGACGTGACGTGGTCGTGGTCGTGATTCTCTACTGCTCAATATCCAGCATGTGTGCATTGTGGATGCTGGAATCACCCTTTTGATCGCTCCTGGGCAACTTTTGGCATGGAACATAACGCCAACAGTGCCTATGATGAAGCACCATATGATACACTTGAAGATACATGTGCTCAACAAACTAGAGGAGCACAAACCCCATTCACTACTTTTGAATATGCTCGCCTACGACAACTATTGCAAGAATTTACTTCCTCTGTCAGCGAGAATAGTGCCTTTGCCTCTATTGCTAGCCTTGCTACTACCTCAGGTACCGTAGCACACTCTGTCTCTGCTTCTAAACATGCATGGATTATTTACTCTGGAGCCTGTACACATCTAACGGGAGACGGAAGTTTACTCACATATTCCCAACTGTCTTTCTAGGTGAAGACTGTTCGAGTTGCCAATGAGGATCATTCCCCAGTTACTGCTGTTGGTACTGTTGATTTCTCTTCCAAGCTACGGTTATCGGATGTTTACTGTGCTCCTGCTTTTCCTCTCAGTCTTTTATCTATACAGAAGCTATGTCGTGAACTTAACTGTCGTGTTATTTTTGACGAGTTCTGCTGTTATTTTCAGGACATCCGGACGAGGCAGATTTTTGGTGCGGGTCATGAGAAGAACTGTCTTTATTACCTCAACATCTCTTCTGATTCCAAGTTTGCTGGTGCTGTCTCCATTTCTGAAGATCCTCTTCTATGACACCTTCGTCTAGGTCATTCCTCTGCCAAGGCACTATCCATGATGTTCCCTGAACTCTCTACGCTAAAACCCTTTGAGTGTGAAGCGTGTTAGTTCGGGAAACATCATCGAGCATCCTTTACTGCACGGATTGAGCCTCACCGTCGTACTCCTTTGCTCTTATTCATTGTGACATCTGGGGATCCTGTCTGGTCCGAAATCCCTATTTACCCATACGAAGGTTCCCAAGTTCTTTTGGGGGGATGCTATTCTCACTCATGTCTACCTTATAAACATGGTCCCCTCTGCATCCCTACATGGCTCCACCCCTTTTGGCTTACTGTACCCAAATGACTTACCTTTTCCTCTACCTCTGAGGATTTTTGGATGCACAACATTTGTCCACACTACCGACAAATTATCTCCACATGCGATTAAATGTGTTTTTCTGGGTTATTCTCAAACTCAGAAAGGGTACATATGTTACGATCATTCTGGCCATAGAAGGCCGTACGACAAGGAAGGGGTTTCAATATCACCTAGTATATCCTTTTGCTGGGATATCGGCTATATATCGTCGATATATCACCATATCGGCTCATATCGGTAAAAAATGATTGGATTCAGTTGAAAAAAATCCCAGATATCGATCGATATCACCGATGTTTCGCCGATATCTCTATATATCAATGCTATTATTCATGCGAGATTGATTCCACTACTTATCTAGTTACACCCAGTATTAAAACACATATCTAGCTACACCTAGTATTAAAACACACAATGATATATATATATATATATATATATATTGTTTTGGGTCTGGGACCTTGCCCTGCACTTCGTAAGATGGGCCAACCTGGTCCCCCCTAGCCCCCCAGGCTCGCTGAAAGGGCAAAAGAGATCCCCGTACTGGTAGGGTATGGTGCGACAGGAGGGTGCATACAATGGTTCTTCAACTTGGAGGTGTCCAGTCAATTTGAATTCATCTTCTCCCCCACTCGAGAATATTATTATGAATTATGTCTCTTAAAAAATGCTATATCCGCTATGAGAGAAAACGGGGCAGGGGGGACGATTCAGATTCCAAAACATTATGTACATTTTTGAATTAAATGACTAATGTCAATGCCATTCACTATGTCATGTGACTAATATGACCAATATGAGCGAGTGATATAAGGATCATAGATGATCTATAATTATGTGTTATGAATATCTAAGTGTATATTTGCAAGTTATTTAATGTTGTAAGAACTTGAATGAAATCCATTTCCAATATCTATAAGTCAAATCTTCAAAAAAATATCTATAAGTCAAGAATCAACATTAATATCGATATGTTCGAAATGATCGATATATGCGATATAAGCTTCATAGATGATCGATATGTGTGATCTAAGAGTATATTTGTAAGTTATTTAGTGATCTAAGAACTTGGATGAACTCCATTTTCAGTATATATATGTCAACAACTAACGGTACCAGCAATATGTTCGATATGATCCATATGTGCAATATAAGGATCATAGTCTTCATAAATGATCTATATGTGTCATCTAAGTATATATTTGTAAGTTATTTAATGTTATAAAAACTTGAATGGAATCCATTTCCAATATCTATAGGTCAGGAATAAACACTAATAGCGATATGTTCGATATGACCGATATGTGCATTATATGGGCTATAAATGACCGACATGTGTGACAAAGTGTGTATTTGTAGGTTATTTGTTGTTTTAATATCTTTGGATGATCTTAATTTCTGAAAAAATGACAAAAATGGCTTTTTGAGCCATTTACGACATTTCCGCCGATATCGTCGATATATCCCGATATATCCATTTCTGAACGGACCGAAACGATATCGATATCGATACGGCCTTCCTTGCTTCTGGCCAACGATATTACATATTTGCCGACGTAACCTTCTTCGAACAAACCAACTTTTTTACCCAGGCTATGATAGATATACCATTAGATTTTCCTCCACCACCAATTAATATAAAAGAAAACATGTGTCTCCTCTGGTTCCTGTTCCTCTACCCGTTCCTTTGTTGTCGGATAATATGCCATCTTCAAGTGCTCCCACCAACACTGCCCTGGATGATCCTCAAGAGCTTCCCATCGCTCTGCGCAGATTTAGGAGATAATGTACCCTTCATCCTTTGTCTCACTTCACGTCTACTAATAGCTTGTCATGTTCTGACAAAGATATGCAGATGCTCTTATGACAATTTCTGTTCCAAAGGACCATCATAGTGCATTACAGGATTCTGGATGGCGAAAGGCAATGAATGAAGAAATGGATGCTCTCAATTCTAGAGGAACATGAGATCTAGTACAATGTTCCCAGGGAGTCAAGCCTGTTGCCCGCAGATGGGTCTTCACTACAAAACAGTTTCCAGATGGCTCTATTTATAGGTTGAAAGCAAGACTTGTGGCGAAAGTCTTTACGCAGACTTATGGAGTTGATTACTTCAAGACTTTTTTCCTGTTACAAGAATGAGATCCATACAGACTATCCTCTCTGTGGCAGTGAACAAGGGCTGGCCTATCTTTCAATTAGATGTTAGGAATGCCTTCCTATATGGCGACCTCGATGAGGAAGTTTACATGATGCAACCTCTAGATTACGAAGTCGAGGGGGAGTATGTTTGCCGACTTCGCAAAGCAATCTATGGTTTGAAGTAAAGTCCAAGGGCATGGTTTGACAGACTAAGTACAGAGATCGACACTCTGGGTTTCAAAGAACTACATCTGACTACTCTGTTTTCGTCAAAAAACGATCAACCGACACTGTTATACTTGTCGTATATGTGGATGATATGGTTGTTACAGGTGATGATGATAAAGGGGTGCTAGAGACCAATGCCTTTTTGCAAAAGGTCATTGTCATCAAGGATCTGGGGCAACTTCGCTATTTCCTGGGCATAGAAGTTTTACGAACCAAGAAGGGACTCCATATGTCACAAAGGAAGTACTGCTTATATAAACTGACTGAGGCACGGTTACTTGGGTGCAAACCTTCTGGCATTTTTGCAGAACCAAGGAACACTCTACATCCAGTGATCCTGCCTTTGAAGACACTACACGATATAGAAGCCTGGTTGGCAAACTTATGTATCTTACTGTTACTAGGCCAGACATATCCTATGCTGTGAGCTGAGCTAGCCAATACATGGAGAAACCATGCTACATCCATTGGTAGGATGTTCTTCAGATCCTTCGCTACTTGAAGGAATCACCTGGACGTGGACTATTCTCTGGAGTAAATGGATACACTAATGTTGCTGCTTATGCTGATGCTGATTATGCAAGCTTGCTGAGGACCGTCGCTCTACTACGGGCTATGCGATGATGGTAGGAGGAAACCTTGTTAGTTAGAGGAGTAAGAAGCAGACGTAGTCTCCCGATCCAGTGCAGAGGCAGAATATAGGGCAATGGCTCATGCTACATGCAAAATTACTTGGCTACTGTCTTTTTTACAGGAACTCAATGTTACTATCACTACTCGTGTTCCTCTATACTGTGATAACAAATCTGCCACTTACATTGCTACAAATCCTGTATTCCATGAAGAACCAAACACATGACTATCATTTTATTCGTGATGCTGTATGAGAAGGCAAGATGCTACACCACTCATCTCAACAGATCTTCAGCTTGCAGACATATTTATAAAGGCCTTATCAAAGAAGCGTCTTTCATGGATAGCTTCAAACTGGGCATGATCAATGGATATGCTCCAACTTGAGGGAGAATAATAGAGATTATAGTAGATTGCGTCCACATATTCTATTGTAAACCCCACGAGGGTATTTATGTATTTTATCTTTTTGAGCTCTCTAGGGTTTAGTCCTATATAAGGACCCCTAGACCCCTTGAATAAACAGAACGTTGTATTCCCCTCATCCTTTCTTCACACTTGCCAAGTGTCGCTGAAATTCAATGATATTAAAGCTCATGGAAGTGGTTGCTAAGGAGGAATCATGGTGAGGTGTAGGGAAACATGTGAGCATGAGATGCCAATTTTGATGGGTGCAGACTCAAATCGTGGAGCTCCACAAGGTCATAGCTCAAATGTCCAACATCTAACCACCATGAATATCATTAGTATAGAGATATATGTTTTGTTATATGGACCGTTTCTTATTTTCCTTCTTCTTTTGAACTCTGTATGTAAATTACCCATATGCGCCTCCCCTATTTAAGAGAAGCCTATAGGGTTTGTGGAATATACAACTCACTCATTTCTTCCAACATGGTATCAGAGTGGCGGTCCTAGACCGGAGCTTCTGTACTGAAACCCTAACCCCCACCGCAAGCCCCTCCTCCCCCGCGATGCCTCTCCTCCCGTACTGCGTCTCCCCGTGCAGCATCCTGTGCTACGCCTCACCTAGGCTTCCGTGCCTCGGCTTCCGTGCTGCGCCCAGGGTCGTGCCTCGGCTTCCGTGCCACCTAGGCTCTCCTTCGCCGAGGCCATTGCCGCCTTGGGTCCCGTTGCCGCCAAGGCTTCTCTAGGCCTAGCCGTTACCTAGGTTCTCGCCAAACCTTCTTCGTTATGGGTTTGGTTGCTTGGGTCTACACATGCAACTGAGCCCGTGAATGTCAGTGTAGACAAAAGTCTATCCAGTCTACAGCCCTAGTATTCTATTACCATTATATCAGAAAGCAAGGCCGATATTCCCTCCACAGGCGCCTTCAGAGGTCCTGCGCCTATTGTAAAGATGGATGGGTCAAACTATGAACTGTGGGCTATGCAGTTCATGAGTATGATGAAGTCCATCGGTAAGACACATTCTTACCGAGGAAGAGCCTGTTGAGAAGACTGGGGTTAGCGCCTCATGGGAGGCGGATGATGCATATGCCTAGGTTGGCTATCAGGCACGTTAGCAATTGAGATTGCTAATGATATTCTCCATCAGCCTACTGCCAAAACGATGTGGGATATTCTTGCTGCTACGTATTCACAAACTAAGAACGAGACGAATATTTTACAAGCTACAAAATGACTTCACTATCAAACAGAATGGGCGGCCACTACACTCTTTATATACATCCCTATGTGGGATGTTTGAGAAGCTGTATAGCTTTATGCCTCTCGCGTCTACTCCTGAGCAACAGAAGACCTATAGGAATGCCACCATGGTAGGTGTATTCCTTGCAACTCTTGATCCAGAATACGAAGCGACACGTTCTCAGATATTGGCACACTCTACAATTCCTCCTATGGAGGAAGCTTTTCGCAGACTCAGTCGTATCACTGTCCCATCTTCTACTACAAATCAGACACCCTCAACTATGGCAGCATCCCGAGGTCGCGATGGTTCCTCTTCGTTTCGTGGTTGTGGACCTCGGGGAAGAGGAGTTCGTGTTCGCCAACCATGTACTTTCTGTCATCGCCCTGGACATACTGAGGATACATGCTACTCCAAGCATTGATTCTCGGCTTCTGCACGAGTGGCTGAACAGATTGAGCCTCCAGTTGCTTCCTCGTTGGATCAACGCTTTGATGATCTTGTAGCTCGTTTGAGGGGTATTATTCCCCATCTGGTCCTGTGATGCCTTTGCCAATATTCGAAAGCCATCCAGATGTTGCTGCTTCAGCCTCCTCTAGTACCTTAGGTAGTACTTATGCTCTCATTAGCAGTAGTGGATATGATACTTTAGAGTGGAGTATGGATTCTGGTACTACACATCATCTGTGTGGAGACTGGGGTCATCTGTGTGGAGGACGCACTGTGGTTATTGCAGATTGAACCGACTCCCCCGATTACTGGTCAGGGAGAGATTAACTTGACACCTTCTATGCATCTAAAGAATGTGTTACATGCACTTGATTTCTCAATGAATTTGTTGTCGATTAGCCAGATGAAGGATTTACATTGTCGAGCCATCTTTGATCCATCTTCTCTTATTTTTCAGGACAATCCTTACGGGCAACATGATTGGTCATGGTCGTGAGCAGGGAGATCTCTATCACTTTGTTCAACCTCCATATGCTAGAATCTCCTCACTACCTGCTGGACCTGTTTCACCATTTGTGTGGCACCTGCGCTTTGGTCATCTCCCGCTTTAGAAGTTATGTCGTGTTCTGCCCCAAATTTCACCTCACACGTCCTTTCAATGTGAGGCTTATCAGTTGGGAAAGCATCATCGGTCTACTGTTAGAAAATAGGAAGCAGAATAAAAAATAAAGATAAAGAACTTGGAACACAAGAAATTTTACGTGGAACCCTACTTCCTAAGGAGCGGGATGAAACCACGAGAGAAGGCCTTAAAGGGTCAGGTTATGCATTGCATTTTGGCAATGGACTACAGGGGCATGGGGCTCTATATATAGTACCCACGGAGTCTCCACACCCACAGGTGGTAGATGTGGGACTAAACTCTTGGATGGGGTCAATGGATCTTGGAGAGATCCATTTACCCATCTCCCATACATATTGCGCACAACCAAATACTCCAACACTCCCCCTCAAGCTGGAGCATGCAATGCTCAGCTTGGACAAACAGAAAGAAACTCAACTCACGCTACAGGATACTACGGACAATATCAACTCAAATGCGCACAACTGCTGCTGTCGAGGACATTGCTTCTCATGTCGTGCAGGTGAGGAGGACGAACGGGCTGGAGTGTGAGTCTGCTGAATCTCCTCGTTAGAGAGCATGTGCTCTGTACTGCGCCTGTCAGAGTCACTGCAACTGAAGTGAGTCTCTTCGTCGGAGTACTCTGGCCTACCACAATAATGTGGACAACTGCTCCATATATGAAAAGGGCCGAACTGAAAAGGCCGTGGAAGTGCAATCCTCGTCGGAGTTCACGGTCGCTGGAGAATGGAGTCTGAAAGAAGTCTCCTCGTCGGAGAACTGGGTCTCTCCCATCTGACATAGAGAATGGTACTCTACTCTGGAGTCCCTATGAAACCACATGAAAACCCTTGCCCACATGGCATAGGGAATGGTCCTATGCTCTGGAGTCTCTATGGATCACATGAAAACTCTGACCGAAACAACACAAGATGATGGGGACCACGCATGGCCTCAAATTTCAGCGAAATTCGGTCGAATTTCTGTCGAATATCGATATCCAGTCGAAATCGAATTCGACCGAAATGACCGAAATGGCCGAAATATGGGGGTCCTAGTACAAAAAATGACCGAAATGACCGAAATTTCGGTCGAAATTCCACCGAAATTCCATCGAAATTCTGTTTTGGTCGATACCGAAATGGTGACCGAAACCGACATTTAAGGCCTTGCCACGAACAAATGATGGCATACATGTGCTCATCTGAAAGAAGACCGCATACTCGTGCGTGCCTAAAACTGAAGACTCAGAAAACATCTAACGTCGAGTCTGAAATCTGCTGTAGTGTGAGTCTGCTGAATCTCCTCGTTAGAGAGCATGTGCTCTGTACTGCGCCTGTCAAAGTCACTGCAACTGAAGTGAGTCTCTTCGTCGGAGTACTCTGGCCTACCACAATAATGTGGACAACTGCTCCATATATGAAAAGGGCCGAACTGAAAAGGCCGTGGAAGTGCAATCCTCGTCGGAGTTCACGGTCGCTGGAGAATGGAGTCTGAAAGAAGTCTCCTCGTCGGAGAACTGGGTCTCTCCCATCTGACATAGAGAATGGTACTCTACTCTGGAGTCCTATGAAACCACATGAAAACCCTTGCCCACATGGCATAGGGAATGGTCCTATGCTCTGGAGTCTCTATGGCTCACATGAAAACTCTGACCGAAACAACACAAGATGATGGGGACCACGAACAAATGATGGCATACATGTGCTCATCTGAAAGAAGACCGCATACTCGTGCGTGCCTAAAACTGAAGACTCAGAAAACATCTAACGTCGAGTCTGAAATCTGCTGTAGAGTCCGGAAAATCTGAACTGTCCTGGAATCTGGAAATATGACAATTTGTCTTGTGACTCTACATATACTCCCCCTTTCTCCCATACTGGTCGGAATGACAAACATCGACCAAGGTGGGAGAAGACAATGAAATACATAAATATGGGGAGAAAATAAAAAACATCACAAATGCCAATGTCAAAATTTTTTCTTGGCTTCTCAAATTTTTTTGATTTTTTTATAATAGCCGTTCATATTTTTTTCTCGGATTTGCACATCATCATCATTTTTTTGAAACTGCGTATGACTTTTAATTGTACGCGCCTATTATTTCGCAAATTTTTTAAAGCGGCCCACTTGGGCCCAACTCGACCGAACTCTCTCCTTTTTTAACAAAATAAATTTGGCCCAATTAGGCTATACAGTAACAATCCCCCTGTTGGGCTCCACCAATTTTTTTAAGACAAGAGCCCACTAGGAGCTAAAAAAACAAACTCTCACCAAAATAGGGTTCCCCATTGGGAACCCTCCCTCTTCCAAAAGAATAGGTGCCGCCGCGTTAGGGTTCCCATGGGGAGAATCCCTTCGCATCGAGCACCGCCCCAACAGGGCTATTCCATTGCCGCTGCATTTTGGGGAGGGCCTCACAGCCAGGGGATGCCCGGGCCGCTTGGAGAAGCCACGAGGAGTCGCAGCTGCCTCCGCCTGGGAAACTGCAAGGAGGTGCGCGCGGCTCCTGCACCTGCTGCCTTGGAGATCGATCGGAGTGAGAAGGGGGTCACGGGGTGTTCTGCTTAGAGGAAGATCACGAGGTGATCGCGCGCCTGGAGCCCTTGCTAGATCGGGCTCGCCACTAGGGCTTCGATGTGTGTGGATACATGAATACCACCAGGACCAGGTTGCGCCACGGGATTTATTCAGGGAAAGGGCATCATCGGAAGTCTGTGAACCACTGCAGCCCTGCCAAGGAGAGCAGAGGGCCATGCGTTGCCTGGAGAGTCGCGCAGGCTGCCTAGGGATCACTTCTGGATGCGCGCGAGTCACCTGAGGATGAGGAGCAAGGCTCCTTGATGCATTCCTTCGCTTAAATCTGCGATCTGCTAGGGTTGGGCTCGGGGCGCGTGCAGGATGATACGCAAAGATAAAGAGAATTGATCTTTCCTGGCACGCGACCAGCGTTGTTGTTGCTGCTTCCTGGATCTGTGGCAAGGGGCAGAACCTGGATGGAGATGAACATGGATTAGTGTTTCACGAAAGAAACCCCAGAGATGCGGTAGGACATGAATGCATATTAAGGGTTTCAGATCAGAATCCTAGAACTTGGATCTTTAACTCAATAGAAAAACCCAGAATAATATTCTTCTCAAACGATTTTCACAAACATAAATTGCAAGAATCGAGAACTGAGTTTGATAACCGAATCTCGAAAAGCACATATGAACAACATGAAAAACCTCGAGGATCGACCTGCTCTGATACCATGTTAGAAAATAGGAAGCGGAATCAGAAATAAAGATAAAAAAATTGGAACACAAGAAATTTTACGTGGAACCCTACTCCCTAAGGAGCGGGTTGAAACCACGGGAGAAGGCCTTAAAGGGCCACCCTATGCATTGCATTTTCTCAATGGACTACAGGGGTGTGGGGCTCTATATATAGCACCCACGGAGTCTCCACATCCCACAGGTGGCAAATGTGGGACTAAACTCTTGGATGGGGTAAATGGATCTTGGAGAGATCCATTTACCCATCTCCCATACATATTGCGTACAACCAAATACTCCAACATCTACCTTTCCCAATCGTCAGAGTCGGAGTAGTACCTCCACTTTTGAGTTGTTTCATGTTGACATTTGAGGTCCGAGTCATGTCCCTGATCATCAGGGGCACAAGTTTTACCTTGTCGTCGTTGATGATTTTTCTCATTTGTTGTTGGAGTATTTGGTAGTGCGCCTATTGAGTTGTAGATGGGTAAATGGATACCTCAAGGATCCATTTACCCCATCCCAGTGTTTAGTCCCACATTGTCCAGTGGTGGGACTTGGAGGACCTGTGGAGGCTATATAAGGAGCTCCAGGCCTCCTGTAACAGATGAGAGAAAAGCAATAGAGCATATGCCCCTTTGAGGGCTTCTCCCGTGGTTTCATCCCGCTCCTCACAGAGTAGGGTTCCACGTAAAATCCCGCTGTTCTTTTCGTTCTTTATCTTTTTCCATGTTCCGCTTCCGCTTCCGATTTTCTAACATGGTATCAGAGCGGGTTCGATCCTCGAGGATTTCATGTTCTTACTTCTGTTCGAGATTTGATTTTGATGGTGAAGATTTATTTGTAGAGATTATTTGTTCAAAAGTTCTGTCCGAGTATTCTAGGGTTTGTTCTTGAAACCCTAATCATCATTCTAGTAGTTTTGTTTGAACTCTGAAAATTCCTGTTCGAGATTGATGTCGGCCTCGGCACCACCTCGGCCTCCTGGCCTCCAGCAGACCTTGCTTCCCAGGCAAGGGGCGCTGCTCCTGGTATCCTGGCGGTGCACCCTCGACGTTTCTGCCCTCATCGTGCACCATCGCCATCGAAGACTCGCGGCGTTGGCGGCAATGGTATGAAGACCTCGCGCGCACTTCCTCCATCGGCAGACGGCGAAGGCTCCAAGCAACGCTTCTCATCTCCAGAATCTCAGAAAAATAGTCAATATAAATTTCGATGCCCTCACGTGGGAAGCGATGGTCCCCCAAGATCCCCAGGCGGCGCGCGATGGGTGCAACCCTCCCCCCAGATCCCCAGGCGGCGCGCGATGCAGCCCAAGGCGGCGCATCGCCCTTCAGATCCAAGGCCCGTGCCCTAGGAGGCACCCCGACATCCGCGCCAAACCTCCTTCGCCCCCAGAACTACATCGCCAAGCCCCCAGGCGCGAGAGCCCGCCATCCAGGGCAGCGGCGAGCCCCAGCATCGGTGGCACACGACGATCCAGGCGATGTTCCGGCGCGGCGCTGCCCCTTCTCCTTGACGTGCTCCAGCGCGAGCGACGAGATGCCCTTGCATGCTGCAGGCATCCTCGCCTCCCAGCAGAGGTACAAAGAAGGTGGCCCCTCCAGTTGCGAAGCCCCTTCCTCTCCGCGCGATTATCCAGCGCGCCCATGGCGGCGCAGGTTGAAAGGACCAGTGTGGGTGCGGCGTGATTCATGAAGATGAAGAGGGTTCCCGTGTAGGGGGAACCCTAGGGCAGCGGGGCCTTTATTAAAAAATGGGCTGAAGGTTTTGTAAAAAAAAAGGGAGGAAGAGTTTGGGCCTTGTGGGCTGCGATGTTAAAAAAAAGGCGCGTACAAAATAAAAAGCCATACGCATTTTAAAAAAAAGGAGGCGCGTACATCGGAAAAAAACCGTACGCAAGTTTAAAAAAAAATTTTGCGAAAAGCCGATAAAAAAATGAACAACTTATGTTAAAAAAAATGGTGGTTTAAAAAAAATATTGACAAAAAGCCGCAAGTTCATGTTTTCTCCCCATTCTATCTTGTCTTCTCCCAACTTTGTCGATGTTTAGTCGGTCATTAGTCAGTTTTGAATTTTTTAATTATCTTAAATATATAAATCAATTTTTATACACATATTTTTATGTATTTACATTGATTTGTATATTTTCTATACTATAATAATGAAATAAAAGAAATATTTCTCTTTAAATATAACATAAAGCATAATAAAATAAGTCTGCTTTTAAAAAATCGAGAAACTAAATAAAATAAAAGCCTCTATGTAAAAGTCGACCGAGTAGTCAGCCACCCCCCCCCCCCCCCCCCCGACTCAACTAGTCGGGCCCGACTAATCGGTCTAGTCGGCCGACTTTTACAACAGTGATGTCGAGCAACAAGCGAGAATGTGTCAAGATAATCCACCCCATATGTCTGTGTAAACCTCGTGCAACTAGGCGCGCCTTGTATCTATCGATGCTACCATCTGCATTTTGCTTGACTGTGAACACCCTTTGCATCCAACAGTAGAGACACCCGTAGGAGTAGGAACAAGACTCCAGGTACCTCTTGATTGAAGAGCAGTCATTTCTTCCTCCATAGGTAATCGCCATCTACTGTCCTTCAAAGCTTCCTAGTAATTCTGTTGAATGTCCATAGCAGATAGGGCAATAGCAAAATTCCTGAATTCACCATACCTACGCTCAAAAGAAACCACAGATGCTATAGGATATGACGCACAGCTACGCTTCTATTGCCGAAGCGCAATAGGTAGATCCAAATCAGTAGCCTCCTCATCTGCCCCCTATAACGAAGCATGCTCAGGTAAACCATTAGATTCATCATTAGAAATAATATTCTCAGAACATACCTCATGCGAGCTAGATGATGAGCGATGACCATAAGAAGATGAAGGTCGACGGGTATAGTGGTGCGGCAATGGTGGAACAAGAACTGTAATAGGAAGGGAGGACGATGGCGGAGGTAACAGTGGTGGTGGTAGAGGCAACGGTGGTGGCGCCGGAGATGATTGTGGTGGAGGTGGTGACATGTATATGGCATCGTCAGTATCTGAAGATATCAACCTATCACCTGAAGGGGAGAAGTACATAACAGACTCAAAAAATGTAACATTGGTACTAACATAATATTTCCTGCGCAGCGGATCATAACATCGGTACCCTTTTGTGTCCTGGAGTACCCGACAAAAACACATTTGACAGCTCTAGGAGATAGCTGGTGTACAAAGGCAACCGAACCAAACATACGAGGAGTAAGTGAGAAAAACTCCTTTTCAGAAAAAGCCACAGAGAAAGGAATCTTCTCACCCAAGACAGGCGATGGCATGCGGTTGATAAGGTAGCATGCCGTTAGAACAGCATCGCTCCAGAAGGAATGAGGAGCGTGACTCTGTATGAGAAGTGTCCTAGTGACATCAAGCAAATGACGATGTTTTCTCTCTGCAACCCCATTTTCTTCTTGAGAAATATAGGCACAGGTTGTTTGGTGAATAATTCCTTGGGTAGAAAAATAACTAGAGAGTATTGGTACAAAATTCCAAGGCATTATCAGTCCTAAAAACTTTCACAGAAGCAGAAAAAACATTACGAACTTCATTTATGAAATTTTTGATAACATTGCTAGCTTCAGATTTATTCGTTAACAAGAATACCCACGACAAATGTTAGAAAATCAGAAACGGAAGCGGAACATAGAAAAAGAAAAAGAACGAAAAGAACAACGGGATTTTACGTGGAACCCTACTCTTTGAGGAGCGGGATGAAACCACGAGAGAAGCCCTCAAAGGGGCATATGCTCTATTGCTTTTCTCTCATCTGTTACAGGAGGCCTGGAGCTCCTTATATAGCCTCCACAGGCCTCCAAGTCCCACCGCTGGACAATGTGGGACTAAACACTGGGATGTGGTAAATGGATCTTGTAGGTATACATTTACCCATCTACAACTCAATAGGCGCACTACCAAATACTCCAACACTCCCCTCAAGCTGGAGCATGCAATGCTCAGCTTGGACAAACAAAAAGAGACTCAACTCAACGCTACAGGACACCACGGACAATATCAACCCAACGCGTACATTGCTGCAGTCGAGGACGTTGCTTCTTATGCCGTGCAGGTGAGGAGGATGAACGAGCTGGAGTGTGAGTCAACTGAAAACTCAGAATTTTACCATCGAGTCTGAAACTGCGCCTGAAGTCTCCTCGTCGGAGAACCGGGTCTCTCCCATCTGGCTCAGAGAATGGTGCTCTACTCTGGAGTACCTATGATACCACATGAAAACCCTTGCCCTCATTGGCATAGGGAATGGTCCTCTGCTCTGGAGTCCCTATGGCTCACATGAAAACTCTGGCCGAACAACAAGAAGAAGAATGATGGGGACCACTGAACAAATGATGGCAACATATGCTCATTTACGCATCCATGTGCGTGTCTGAAACTGGACTCGGAACCTTCTGACGTCGAGTCCGAACAACTGTAGAGTCTGAATATCTGGCTGGTCTGGATAATCTGCATCTGGCATCTGAATCTGGAGCACAAGACATGCGACTCTACATATATACTCCCCCTTTCTTCCATACTTGTCGCCAAGCTGAGCATGATTGACATCTATGCTCCATCTTGAGGGGGGGTGTAGAGATATATGTTATGTTATATGGACTGTTTCTTATTTTCTTTCTTCTTTTGAACTCTTTATGTAAATTACCCATAGACGCCTCTCCTATATAAGAGGGCTTAGGGTTTGTGGAATATACAACTCACTCATTTCTTCCAACAATTAGCAAGAGAGAGCTCCTCTTCAGGATTGCCTACCTTATTTATCTCCACGGGAAGTTGCACTTTATTTTGAATCAAAGGTTGCACTATTGTACAACAACTAACTATTTTACACTATGGGTTGTTGCCTACTCCTATTGTCTGTTTAGTTGCAGCCTCTAGCTTAGAACCTTATCCATGAGGGGGCATCTGTCAATATCTTGGACCTCGTCTCACTGTAGAGCTGTGACATGAGCAATGCATATAAAAACAGGTGGGGAATATGCCATGTGGTGGCAAGTTGATGGCCAGAGAAGCAGATGGATTGGACAGAGTGAGTTTGATTTGGCTTAAATATTCAACATTGATCGATTTCAAGTTATGAACTATCCAAATGCTTTCTAGGATCAATAAACTATTTCCTAAGCTATATGCTAAGTATAGTGGATGGTTATAAATAAACAGAAACTTTGCAGGGGCATGGGTGAGAAACATAGATGTTAAGATATGTATTTATACACGTTCAAAGGTATATAGCTAGAAAGACTCTTTTATGTCAAGTTACACAATTGTAAGAGAAAGCGAGGAGCACCCCTGTCCTATAAAATGTATGAAATCATACAAGAAAAATTAGCCCATGAACCATAAAAAGTAAGAAATCGTACACACAATTCGTTGATCTATGTACCATATAGTTAGAAAGACCCTTTTATGCCAGGGCATGCAATTGTAAGAGAACGTGAGGAACACCCCTGTACAATAAAATGCAAGAAATAATACAAGGAAAAATAGCCTATGTGCTATAAAAAGTAAGAAATACCATAAACGAATTGTTGATCTATGTTGAAAATTGCGAAATATTGGACCATTTGTTGTGTAGTCTCTTGTTTCTTTGTAGTGGACAAGCTTAGAATCTAATCCATAAAATAGCTGAATTGAGTTGGTGTGAAGTACATCTTCAAAAAAAGAGCATGCTATAACATCAACCGTTTGATGTCTAACCATGTGAGGGAGGATTGGCTTACACCCTGGTGAAATAGTGGAGATTGTGAATGTGGCTGGCAAAGTGGGAGATCAGACTGGCTCAACGTGTCGCTAGGAACATGTTTGATGGGTGAGGCTGTTGATGCATTGTTGTTGTCTGGGGTGGATTTCTAACTCAGTGTGTTAGTAAAGGTGACCAACCAGGCCTTGAAGTCTGTACGATCTCTTTTAACACTATGTTGCTATTGAGGCTAAGGCTGAAGAAGCATGTGGTGCTTGTGGTGATGTGTTTGTGCATTCTCATGTTAGACAGGGGTGCCCACTTGTATGGTGGGAGGAGTATGTTCTTGCTCCATGTAGTGTGTAATTTGGTTTAGTTTGGACCCAAAATAAATCTTTGTTATATGTAGCTTATAATATTTAAAAAACGCTTTATAAATTGTTGTAGATGTGTAAATCACTTTTATTAAGAAAAACATAATATTGTTAGATGTGGGCTATCTTTATTGCTTTTAATGCACTTTTTCATCTACTTAATTTATGTTGGATTGTTATATAAAATGAACATTGTGGTTTTTATTCACATATCTTAATATTATTGAACTATAAATCTGATGTAGAAGTTTATTTTGCTTTTCTTACCAAGGCTCCCTCTTCCTCGATGGGTTTTAGAAGAGATGGAGAAAGATCCGGATTTGGCATATACAGATCGATTTGGAAGAAGGAATAAAGAATATATTTCTTTGGGATGTGATGCTATTCCTGTACTGAATGACAGAACACCCATCCAAGCTTACTCGGATTTCTTAACAAGCTTTAGGGATAATTTTCGAGAATATCTCGGAGAAACTATAATGGTAAGTTGATAGCATTTTTTTCAAGTTTTAATTTTTGATTACAATTACCTATACTTTACAATGTGTTGCAGATGTAAGTTTGCATTTTGCAGGAAATTCAAATTGGAATGGGACCTTCCGGGGAACTTCGATATCCATCTTGCCCTTCTGAGAGACCATGGAACTCCAATGTTCCGGCGCTTGGAGAGTTCCAATGTTATGATAAGGTATGACATGTCTATATGCTATTAGTTATCTCAAAAAATAAACTCATTTTACAATTTTATGTATTGAGAAGACTTATTAGATTTCTCTCGTTTTCTTCATTCTTCAGTTCCATATTATCATGTATTATTTGGACCAACATCCCTTCTATACAAGGAGAGGGAGTAGGTCCTTCATAAAAATAACCTCCTTGCGATCTACGTCAGGGCATCACCGTTATCTAGAGGCTCTTCTAAAGGGTGCGTATCCTACTTTCGTAATCGGACCCATATCCTGTACTATTGAGTCAAGTCCCATGGTATGTGGTTTCAGATCCAACCATTATCTAATGGTGGAGTTGTCATTTTGATAGTTCCGTGTGCGCATGTGGGTAACATCGTGAATCCACCTGTAACTAAGGATACTCGCGTTGTTGGATTTTTCTCAGTTGTGGAGGTCCTTTACCTTGCGACAGAGGTGACTATTGTCTCACAACAAGGTGATAACTTATCTAGTGGTCTACGGGATTTCAATGGTGACGTAAGGGCCGAAGTTCCCTCGTCAGAGAGGCTTTGATCCTCTGGGGAGAACCTCAAATAATGATCGAAAGGAGGCTGAGCTGTCGTGAAAGGATATTCTTGTCTTTTCTTTTCTCGTAAGCAATGTAGGTTTGACTCCTTGAGTTGGGAGACTCGTTTGTTTGAGAGAGATCGGTTGGAGGGGGAGGTACCTCTAGCGACCCATGATATTGAACCTTGTTGACGCATAGGCGAAGGATGAGGGCAAGGTGGCCACGATTGCTGATTTGGCTTAAGGGAGTCAGGCATTGCCACTAAAGACGAAAGGAGATCATGCATAGATTCTTGATTTCCCAAAGTGGGTACTTGTTCAGATATTTATGTGATATGGTTTATCCCCTCGGTGATGGGCTGGGGGGCGTGGTGGGGGCTCCTCCATCGCCTATGGTGCCTGCGTCATGGTTGGGGGTGAGTGTTCTGGGCGGTCTATCCCGGGCAGGGATGAGAGAGGGCGGCGGTTCGGTTTGGCTTATGAAAGGGAGAGGGGTGGGAGGAGAAGGTCGGGGAAGTTGGCGAGGGCGTCGTTGCGGGCAGCGTTGGCGTCGGGGGTTGCGGCTGAGGCTGTCAACGCGGGGGTAGGCAGTCCTATTGAGGTGCGAAACCGCTTTGCTGCTCTTGATCGGGGAATGGCGCGCCGATTGGGGGTTATTCCTCCGATGAAGATGGATGCTCGGTTGCTTAAATGAAGCTGCTGTCCTTAATGCGAAGGGCTTGGGCCGGCCCGACAAGAGGCTCGGGGTGCATAACTTGTTGAGAGAGGCTGGGGCAGATATCTTTCTGCTTCAGGAGACAAAGCTGCACTCGTTGGATGATCAGTTGCGGAGGGAGATGAGTAGGGGGGATCTCTTTCAGGTGGCGGTGAAAGAGGCTGCAGGTGCTTCCGGTGGACTTCTTACTGGCTGGCGGTCCGATTCTTTTGACCTGCTGGGGACATTTGTCTCACGTTTTACTTTGTCGGTGAGGCTGCGGTGTAGAGCGGATGGTATTTGCCTGTTCATCACTAACGTATACGGTCCGTGCCGGTAGGAGGATGGCAGACTGGCTGCTGACTTGGACGCTGTTGCGCCTTAGGTGGGAGTTGGAGCTTGGATCATTGGTGGGGATCTGAACGTCACTTTGTTCCCGGAGGACAGGCCGAGGGGTGGTGGTGGCTTGGATGCTAGGTCTGCTGATCTGAGGCAGGTGGTCCGTTCCTTGAGTTTATCAGTTGTGGACGCGGCCGGTTGCAGGTTCACTTGGAGGAATGCGAGGTCCAGGTCCAGACTCGACAGGTTCCTGTTGTCGATTGAGGCGGGGGAGGCCTTCCCTTTGGCGAGGGCTTGGGCTCTTCCGAGGACGTTGTCTGACCATACCCCGGTTCTTTGGTTTTCTAGGGAGGAGCGCTTGGCTCGGTTCACTTTTCGATTTGAGAAGAAGTGGCTATTGGAGGAGGATTTTCGGGATCTGGTGTGCGAGCATTGGCGGGCGTTCTCCGTCTCGGGTTCGACGGTGTCGCGTTTTGCGGCAAAGCTAGACGCTCTTAGGAGGTTGTTGCTGTCGTATGGGAAGGAGGTCGCCAGGAGGCGGAGGGCCAGCAGGGCCGAGGCGGAGGCCAGGATAAGCAGGCTGGATGGGCTCGATGATGACCGGGGGTTGACTTCGGAGGAGGTGGAGGAGAGGGCAGCCTGGTTGGAGGTCATATATCAGGAGGACAGAAAAGAAGAGGTCCATTGGAGGCAGAGATCGTGGCAGAAGTGGTTGAGGGAGGACGACGCCAACACTCGCTTCTTCCATTTGGTTGCTTCCGGAAGGAGGAGGAGTTTCCTGCATGAGGTAGAGGTGGGGGGCCGAAGGGTTTCAGGGGAGAGGAGCATTGGGGTTGCCTTGCGGGAGCATTTTGTCAGTGCTTCGAGGAGGGTGAGGGTGGGGGAAGGGTGGGGGTGGATCGGTCGGGGGTAAGGGTCGTTGACCGGTCAGCAGGCGGACTCGCTGGTGGCAGATTTTTCGGAGCTGGAGGTTCGCAGGGCGGTTTGGGACTTGAATGCAGATGGGGCTCCTGGCCCGGATGGTTTCTCTATTTCCTTTTACAGGGAGTTCTGGGAGCTGTTGAAGGGAGAAATTTTGAAGGTTCTGAATGAATTCAGGGATGGCAACATGGGTTTTGAGAAGGTCAACATGGCCTTGATCTTTCTTCTGCCTAAGAAGGAAGCCCCTGTGGGGGTTGGAGACTACCAGCCTATATCGATTTCTAATGGCATCTACCTCATTGTGGACAAGGTTTTGGCGAGCAGGCTTAGGGGTGTTCTATCGGGCGTGGTCCTTCCTGCACAGTCCGCGTTTATTCCTGGACGATATATGGCAGATGGTATCGTGACCGCATCAGAGGTCAGTCGTGAATGGAAGAGATCTAGGAAGAAAGGTGCCATTTGGAAGATCGACTATGCGAAGGCCTACGATTGTGTCAATTGGAAATTCTTGTGGACAATGCTAGAGAAAAAGGGTTTCCCACCTCTTTGGGTGGATTGGGTTAAGAGGTGTGTCACTACGTGCTCCTGCTCGGTTCTGGTCAACGGCAGACGGGAGGGTGGCTGGTTCCAACCACAGAGGGGGGTGCGCCAGGGCTGCCCCCTTGCTCCCCTTCTGTTTGTGTTGCTGGCGGATTGTCTTGCGGTCTTATTTCAGCGGGCGGTTGAGGAAAGCTGGTGTGAGGGGTTCACAATGGGGGACATCTCCGTCCCGGTGCTGCAATATGCGGACGACACACTGATCTTCTTGGGGGGGACAGAGGCACAGAATCACAATGCAGCTGTCCTGGTGGACGTCTTTGGACGCCTTTCTGGCTTGCAGATCAACAGGCAGAAGTCTGTACTGGTAACTCTTGGGACGTAGGAGGACGAGAGTAACCGGTTAGCTGAATGGGCGGGTTGCCCTCTGGGTAGTTTACCCATCTCCTACTTGGGGTTGCCTTTGGTTGACGGCAGACTGAGGAAGTCCGATTGGGACTGTGTTCTCGGAGATTGGAGGAGCGGTTGGAGGGGTGGAAGGCTATCACCTTGTCCAAGGGCGGGAAGCTTACCCTGCTCAAGCACGTCCTTTCTGCCATTCCGATTTTCTTCTTCTCAACCCGCTTGATGCATGTTGGGGTCAGAAGGAAGGTGGAGGCATTGATGAGGTTTTTCTTTTGGTCTAGTGGGAGGCAGGATAAGAAGGGGTTGCACTTGGTGGCTTGGAGGGATATTGCTGTACCCGTTTCAGAGGGTGGTTTGGGAGTCAGGGATGTGGAATGTATGAACAGGGCCTTGCTTGCCAAATGGGTGGTGCACATCTGGGGTTCATCGGACTTGCTGGTGTTGCGGCTGCTGCGGAAGATTTATGGGGTCTCGGGCGACCTGGTGGCGGCAAGGCGGCGTCATGAGTCTTCGTTGTGGAGCGGGATCCGTGCGGTGCTACCGGGCTTGAGGCCTTTCCTTCGGCCGCAGTTGGGAAATGGTCTTCTTTTCAGATTTTGGCATGATGATTGGATGGGAGAGGGGCCATTGGCGCACCGATTCCCTAGGTTGATGGCGGGGGCGCGGGTGGCGGAGGTCGTGGACTCTGGGACTTGGGCCCCGAGGTTCATTGCGGTTCTATCGGACCAGAGGATGCAGGAGTTTTTGCAGCTACTTGCGGAGATTCCCCCGGTCGGGGAGATGTCGGGGGAGTCGGACCGTTTTGAGTGGGTGGAGGATAAGTTCTCGGTTAAGAAGGCGTACCGGAGGTTGTGTGGTGGTGTGATGGAGAGAGATGAGGATTTATGCGCGGATCTGAAGATTATTTGGGCGGCAAAGATCCCTACTCGGGTTAAAGTGTTCCTGTGGTGCCTGAGGAGAGGTCGTCTTTGTGACAAGGTCAGAAGGGGTAGATTGCTGGGTGCGATGGACGTTACTTGTGACAGATGCATGGATGGCGTGGAAGATGCGAATCACATCTTCTTCGGTTGCAGGCTGTCGGTAGACGTGTGAGATTCTTTGGGGCTGCCATGGGTGCAGTCTTCCTGTGCGGGTTCTTTTTGGGGATCTATTCGTGCGGTGGGGGTCGGGTCCACCGATGATGTTTCCAGAGTTTTTGCGGTGCTTTGGGCTATTTGGCTTGGTAGGAATGATGCCACTTTCAAGGGGCAGCGGTTTTACTATGAAAATGTTGTGGCACACTGTAACGCTTTGTACAATTTCTGGGTATCCAACTGATGTAACTTCTTGCAAATCAATGAATTTTTTGGTGTGGTGACTCCCAACTTGGGAGTGCTCCCCCTCGTTCTTACTCAAGAAGATGGTTTATCCCCTCGGTTTACCAATGAAACCCTTATCTTGGAATGCTAAAGGCTTAGGGAGGTGGAAAAGTGGGTGGTTGTGGCTTCGTTGATTGATTTATGGTAGGTGGACCTATTTTTGATGCATGAGATCAAGATCGCATGATGAGACAACGCTCCGTGGAGTTCCATCTCTAGCCTTGTGTTTCGGAGGTCATGGTTGTTGGAGCTGTGGGTTCTTTCGAATGTATCTTGTTGGCTGGAATGGAGATGTTTTGCGTTAGGTTGATAAATCTCTATCTAGTAGATCAACCACTATGGTCTTGGATCTTCTTTAAGATAGAGCTAGATTGTTGGCTACCTCAATTGATGATCGGTCATGGGCATCCTTGAATATTGATCTCTGGGTCAATTTGAGGGAGATTGGTGTCTGGTTTTGGGGGCTATCATGGATTGTGGGGGTGACGTTGATATCACGTTGCACTCGGATGGTCACCTGAGAGCGAGAGGTTTTGTTGAGCTCAGTTTAAGACATCTTGCATATTGAAAAATTTTAATCTTGGAGGTTTTCGATGCTTCAAACTGTGGACCTTGTGGAATTCCAGTTCCAAGTATCCCATCGACCGTTAACTCATTTCGATTGGGGGCTTGGAGATGTATCAGCTTGCATCAGTGCGATCCTTGCCTAGATACCGTCAGATCGTCCTCCTTTTTGTCTTGATAATGGAGAGGGAACCCATTCATCTTCTTTATTTCTTTTTGTTGAAATCTGAGAAGCGGGAGCGGAATCGATAAAACAAGAATAATAAACATAGAGAACAAGAAGATTTACGTGGAACCCTACTCCCTAAGGAGCGGGATGAAACCACGGGAGAAGCCCTTAAGGAGGCGGATATTCTATTGGAATTTCTCAATGAGTACAGGAGGTGTGGGGATCCTTATATAGGTGCTCAAGGGAGAATATTCTATAGGATATTCTCTATAGAATATTCTCTTAACAAATAACCACACAGAATATTCTCTAACACTCCCCCTCAAGCTGGAGCTGAGAAAGCTGCAGCTTGCAACAAAAAGAAAGTATACAACACATCTTCGCGATACATCACAAGAAGAATATGTTCGCTGCTGGTAGAAGACCTCGCTCGAGGACGGGTCTGCAGCTTTCAGGTCATCGGAACGTATCTCTGTCATGCCTGTAAAGCCGCTGCGATATCAGATCACCGGAACGTATCTCTGTCGTGTCTGGAGAAGAATCGCTGCAGAAGAAATCCAATGCAGGAACTGATCGGGTCGTAAAAGAAGAAGTATATGCCTCGACGAAGAAGTTGATGCTCGGTGAAGACGGATGATCTTGTAGAAATCTGGAGTGTCGGTCAGTCAGTCGTAGATGGACAGTTGTGAAGAATACACATCTGACTCCCCCTTTCTCCTATACTTGTTAGAATAAAGAATCATGGATCAAGTTGGGAGAAACAAAAGATGCATTTTTTGTCTCTCTTTTTTCTTCCTCTCTTTTTTTTCAAGCCGTACAACCATTTTTTTCGGCTTTTGCAAATCATCCTTTTTTTTGAAATTATCATTTTTAGCCGTTTAATCACATTTTTTACGGCTCACCCTTTTTTTTACTTCAATCATTTTTTTGAATCTTTTGCGTACAACTTTTTTTGGTACGCGCCTTTTTTTTAAAAAAATAAACACATTTGTTTTGATACGGCCCAAATGACGAAAGACAAGCCCCTTTGGGCTTTCTCTCTCCTGTCAACTTTTTTTCTTGGATCTCACGGTCCAACTGGGCCTTACCATTTTTTTAAACAAAATTCCGATCAGCTCACAACCCAAATGGTATTTTTTTTAAAGGGCCCGCTACCCCCTTAGGGTAGAATGCCACCGTCCCCAACGGAGGGTCTGTTGGACGATCGCGCAACACCCCGCCGCCGATGGAGCCAGGAAGCATGACCGGATGTTGTCGTTGCCTTGGCCTGGGGTAGGCCTCCACCGCTGGAGCTCCGGGGTGATGGAGGAGAGGTGCTACTGCACGGAAGCCCCGAGCTCCGCCGCCTCGTGCCAGGAGATGCCACCAACTGGAGTGGCTTCTCGCGCGATGTCGAACGGTGGCGTGATGGGTCGCCTTTGCCCTTGTGTGATGGAGTCTCTGCACTGGGCCTGGCTATCGATGCTGGAAGAGGTGCTTCCTGGTGGCGGCCATCGCACGAGGGGATCTGCCTACGCTGGGGCCCGCCTGCGGGAGAGAGGAAACCCACTGGACTCGCATCGCTGTTTTTTTTAAACCTTGGAGATTTGCCGCTGGACTGCTGGAAACCCGGAGCGGCTCCGCCTGAGAAGGATTTGCTTTGCGCGAAAGGAAGAGGGAGCGCATGAGAAGAAGTTGTGTGCGCGCTTAAACGCGTGATGCGATAAGCCGCCTGAAGATGCTGGAGAGGAGGACCATGCGGAGTAGGATGAGATCTGAAGAGGAAAGCCGCCAGCGAGTCTTGTACAATCTACTGAAGATAGAGATCGCCTTTGCCCTTGGGAGAAGGACCAATAGAGTGGAAATAGCGATTGTGATCTGGATGACATTAGGGTTTCAAAGAACCCATGAAAAAAAACCTACTTGCCGAACATGAACTCCAAGAATGAATCTCGAATAAAAAAAAATAAAGAACTTAAATTCCTCGAGAATCGACCCGCTCTGATACCATGTTGAAATCTGAGAAGAGGGAGTGGAATCGATAAAACAAGAATAATAAACATAGAGAACAAGAAGATTTACGTGGAACCCTACTCCCTAAGGAGCGGGATGAAACCACGGGAGAAGCCCTTAAGGAGGCGGATATTCTATTGGAATTTCTCAATGAGTACAGGAGGTGTGGGGATCCTTATATAGGTGCTCAAGGGAGAATATTCTATAGGATATTCTCTATAGAATATTCTCTTAACAAATAACCACACAGAATATTCTCTAACACTTTTTAAACATACATAGATGCTAAAGACTGGCTTTTGTGAGGGGTTGCAGATTTATGGAGTGGCTTGATCGCTAGTGGTTTTTGACAACAAAGCGGTTGGTGCTTAGTAGCTGAGTTTCCTAGGATGCTTATTTCTTTCATGCAGGAGTCCAACATGCATCAGGAGTAGTGCAAGATCTTGCTTAAAGGGAGATTATCATGTTAGATAGTTTGGAGGATGGGCACGCTTTGGAGGATGCTAGATTCAGGATTGTAATATTATTTATCTAGCCAAAGAGGAGGAAGATCATTATAGGGATGTAAAGTGGAGGTAAAGATCAATGTAGAAGTTGTTGACGCATAATTGTACCTCTTCGTTATTTCACTTTCTTGTTATTCTCTTTATGTAATTTACCCATAGGCTACTCTCCTATATAAGAGAGCCTAGGGCTATGGAATAGTATCATCTCATTCACGTTTCCCAACATGGTATCAGAGCGACGGTCCTAGACCGGAGTTCTCGAAACCTAACCCTAACCCTAACCCCACTCGCCGGCCTCTCCTCTCTTCTCCCTTGCATCGGCGCCGCCTAGCCGATCGGAGCCCAACGCCGCGCATCGCCTCTCCCCAGCCTTGCGTGCTCCATCGCCTTTCCTCTGCGTGCGATTGTGCGTGCATAACCGCACAGCACCGTGCGCCTGTGCGTGCACCATCGTACGCCTGCGCACAGCACGGTGCCTTGCCTGCGCGCATAGTTGCTCGCTCCTGTTCAGGCGCATTACCGTGCGCCTGTGCGTGCATCAACGCACAAACGCGCACAACCCAGCCTCTCGCCTGCGCGTATAGTCGCGCCTCTGTGTGGTTGTGCGCATCATCACGCGCACAGTTGTGTGCGCTAGCACGCGCGTGATTCTCCAGTTCAGCCGCGCGTGATCCTCCAGGTGCGTGCGTGTGTGCCCTAAGTTCCAAAACCCTAGGGCACAGCTCCTGATCTACATGGGGTTAGTTGCTTGAAGTCTACACACGCAACTAATCCCATCTATGTCATTGTAGACAGAGACTATATCCTCTCAGTCGCTCCAGTCTTCTGTCTCCAGCATGTCTGAAAGCAAGGCAGATATCCCTTCTATGGGCGCATTTCGTGGTCCAGCGCCCATTGTCAAGATGGATGGTACGAACTATGAACTGTGGGCAATGCAGTTCATGAGTATGATGAAGTCTACAGGTAAGAAACATATTCTTACCAAGCCCGAGCCTGCAGAGAAGACTGGAGCTTATGCCTCATGGGAGGCCGATGATGCATATGCCAAGGTGTGGCTATCAGGCACATTGGCCATTGAAATCGCCAATGACATTCTACATCAGCCTACAGCCAAAGACATGTGGGATATCTTGGCCGCAACATATTCTCAGGCAAAGAACGAGACGAAGATCCTGCAACTACAACATGATATATTCACGATAAAGCAGAATGGCCGTCTTTTGCATTCCCTCTACACTTCATTGAGAGGGATGTTCGAGAAGCTCTATAGCTTCATGCCTCTTACCGCCACGCCAGAACAACAGAAGACATACAGGAATGCTACTATGGTAGGGGTATTTCTCGCTGCACTTGATCCAGAGTATGAGGCAGCACGTTCACAGATTTTGGCGGACTCGACTATTCCTCCCATGGAGGAGGCCTTTCACAGATTGAGTAGGATCACAGTACCTTCAGCAGCCGCGAGTCAGAATCCCTCAGCTATGGCGGCCAACAGAGGCCGTGGTACTCATCATCAGGGCCGTGGACGTACTCCCCGTGGAAGGGGTGGCCGCACTAGGCCAACATGCTCCTATTGTCACCGAATAGGACATACCGAAGACACATGCTACTCGAAGCATGGATTTCCTGCATCTGCACGAGCCGCTGAGCAAATAGAGCCCCCGTCTGCAGCTACACTGGATCAGCGATTTGATGATCTGGTTGCCCGTCTTAGGGGCATTATACCACCATCTGGCCCAGCACCGTTGACAGAGACTCATACTGATGTTGCTGCTTCTGCTTCTGCCTCTACGAGTACTTCAGGTAGTACACTTGCTCTCCACAGTAGTAGATCGGATATATTGCCATGGATCATGGACTCGGGTGCTACACATCACCTATGTAGCGACCAGAGTCTACTTACAGGATATACTCAGATTCCTCCAGGACGGACAGTAGTGATTGCCAATGGCACACATTCCCCTATCACGGGTCAGGGGGAGATTAGATTGACATCCTCTATGCAGCTCAAGAATGTTTTGCATGCACCGCATTTTTCTATGAATCTGTTGTCAATTAGTCAGATTACGAAGGATCTTCATTGTCGAGCTATTTTTGATTCATCTTCCTTGATTTTTCAGGACATCCGTACGGGCAACGTGATTGGTCATGGCTATGAGCAAGGAGGCCTTTATCGTCTGAACCAGACCCCGTTTGCCGGAATCACAGCTTCTCCCGCAGAACAAGTATCCCCTCTCCTGTGGCATCTGCGTTTTGGTCATCTACCGCTTCAGAAGTTGCGTCTAGTCCTACCTTATAGTCTTTCTCACACACCTATCCAGTGTGAGGCGTGTCAGTTGGGAAAACATCACAGGTCATCTTTTCCCAGTAGTCAAGGTCGGAGTAGTAACTCCAAGTTCGAGTTGTTTCATGTCGACGTCTGGGGTCCGAGTCGTGTTCCCGATCATCAGGGGCACAGGTTCTATATTGTTTTTGTCGATGATTTTTCTAGAGCATCATGGGTATTTCTAATGAAAAATAAGTCTGAAGCTGTAAATATTATTATTCACTTTCTAAATGAGATTCAGAATGTTTTTTCCACAACGGTCAAAATTATGAGAACTGACAATGCCTTAGAGTTGTGCACCAACAATCTAGCCAACTACTACTCCTCTAAAGGAATTGTTCACCAAACTTCCTGCGCTCATACGTCTCAACAAAATGGAGTTGCAGAAAGAAAACACCGTCATCTCCTTGATGTTACAAGGTCACTTCTCATTCAGAGTCATGTTCCGTATTCCTACTGGGGTGATGCAGTCCTCACTGCATGTTATCTTATAAATCGTATGCCCTCGACTGTCTTGAATGAACAGGTTCCTTTCTCACTTATCTATCCGGATAAGGATCTGTTCATTCTTACTCCTCGTGTGTTTGGGTCAGTCGCTTTTGTCCATCAGTTGTTGCCTGGTTCTGACAAGCTCTCTCCTAGGGCTGTCAAGTGCGTCTTTGTGGGGTACTCCAGAACTCAAAAGGGGTACAAGTGTTTTGATCCTGTGCGTCGGCGGTATATGATCAGTGCAGATGTTACATTCTTTGAATCCATCATGTATTTTTCAGAATCCGGGAACATGCAGTCACCACCTATATCCCCTGATACCGTATTCATGGCACCACCAACATCACAACCGTCACCAACATTACCAACACCACCACCACCGCCACCACCACCGCCATCAACTGTATCCCCGTTACCATTCCATTACACCAGGAGGCCGAATCAAGCTCATGGTCCTGACCAGTCAACTAGCTCGCCTACGGTATGTAATGAAAATATTAATGTTGATGGATCTGACGACATTTCTCAGCAGGATGTATTACAGGAGCATGTTGTTACCACAGACGATCTGGACGTTCCAATTGCTCTACGCAAGCCAAAGAGAAGCTGTGCCAAGTATCCAGTATCAACAGCTGTGTCGTTTGAGAGGCTATCTGGACCCTTCAGGACGTTTGCATTGGCACTTTCAGCTACAGATATTCCTCGGAACCACCATGAAGCCTTGAGGGATTCAAGATGGCGACTAGCAATGGAGGAAGAGATGGCGGCACTTCAGTATAGAGGAACATGGAGTTTGGTTACTATACCTCCAGATGTCAACCCGGTGAGTTGCAAGTGGGTGTTTACAGTTAAACACAATGCAGATGGCTCCATTGACAGGTACAAGGCACGCCTAGTCGTAAGGGGATTTACACAGACATATGGGGTAGATTACCTTGACACGTTCTCCCCTGTGGCGCGTCATTCCACTCTGCGGATCCTGTTATCAGTTGCAGTTACTAGAGACTGGCCACTCTATCAACTAGATGTAAAGAATGCATTTCTGTATGGAGACCTGCAGGAGGAAGTATACATGCAACAGCCACCTGGTTTTGCTGTTGAGGGGGAGTGTTCCAAGGTTTGCAGGTTACATAAGGCCATCTATGGCCTTAAGCAGAGCCCCAGAGCATGGTTCCAGAAGCTGTCAGACCTCTTTGAGAAACAAGGATATAAACGTTCCAATGCTGATCATTCCTTGTTTGTACAAAAGACGGCAAGAGGTATTATTGTAATCATGGTTTATGTTGACGATATTTTGATTACAGGCGATGATGACCAGGGTATTAAGCAGGCAAAGGAAAGGCTGGGGACCGAGTTTGTCACCAAGGACTTGGGAGTCCTTAGATATTTTCTGGGGCTGGAATTTGCCAGAAATCCGCACGGATTAGCCATGTCACAGAGGAAGTACGTTACAGATCTACTGCGTGAGACAGGTATGCTAGGGTGTCGACCTGCTACGACACCAATGGACCCTAGCATGAAGCTGTATGATGATGACACAGAGGAGGTGGACAGGAGAAGATATAGAGAACTGGTAGGCAAACTGTTATATGTCACGATCACTAGGCCAGATATATTATTTGCAGTGAGCCGTGTGAGCCAGTTCATGGAGCAGCCACGCCAGGTGCATATGGATGCAATACACATGATACTTAGATATCTCAAATCTTCTCCAGGTAAAGGTCTGCTATTCAAGAAAGGAAAGGGGATTTCTATCTCATCATGCGCAGATGCAGACTATGCAGGATGTCCTAAGGATAGGAAGTCCACCTCAGGGTATGCTGTCTATGTAGGAGATGCTCTAGTCTCATGGAGGAGCAAGAAACAAACTGTGGTAGCTAGATCTAGTGCTGAATCCGAATATAGGGCTATGGCCCAGGCTACTACAGAGATGATGTGGGTGAAAGCGGTGCTGACAGATTTATGCTTAGATGTACCACTTCCTATGAACTTGGAGTGTGATAATCAGGCTGCCTTGTTTATTGCAAACAATCCTGCATTCCATGAACGGACCAAACATATTGAGGTAGATTGTCACTTCATACGTGATATGATTCAAAAGGGATTCATTGCCACATCTCATGTTACCTCAGAGAACCAGACTGCAGATATATTCACCAAGGCATTATTACGAGGTCCATTTCAGAAGTGTGCTTCCAAGCTGAGCATGATTGACATCTATGCTCCATCTTGAGGGGGAGTGTTGACGCATAATTGTACCTCTTCGTTATTTCACTTTCTTGTTATTCTCTTTATGTAATTTACCCATATGCTACTCTCCTATATAAGAGAGCCTAGGGCTATGGAATAGTATCATCTCATTCACGTTTCCCAACAGAAGTGGTTGAAATAAAACACCACAAAACAAGATTATTTCATGCTATAACAAGCAATAGATATGGTACAACCTCATTCATACTATCACAATGGGGTCGAGACATTTCTTGGGGATCACGCTGTGCTTGATGTTGTGATTGGGCATTTCAAGTTGTTTAGTAGGCACGTCTCCTCTACCAAAAGTGGTTGGCTTGGGTAAGGTGTGACGAGTAGTTATTTGGATGACACAAATGGGCTGATGCATTTTTGACTTGCAGGAGATCTGTAACATGGTCGCCATTAACTTGAATATTAATAGTGATCTTGGTGGAGGGTTTCTGATTTTCTTTCCTTTTTTTGAAGGAAAAAGAGGTGGCATCCCAAGTCGAGACCCACCAAGAAATGTATATATATCTATATAAAAAACCTATGACTTACAAAGAGTTCCATGTTCCATGTTATACACAGTGCCCTACCATGTTCGATTACATTCTCAGTATAAAACGATTGCCCCCAAAAATGACGTCATTCCTGGTGCACCATATACCACAAATCAGTGCGAAAGGAAACACGCTGTCCTTATGGCCGTTTCCACATGCCACTCTAATGTCTCTGCAGAAGCTTGAACTGTCCCGCCCAACGAGCCAGGAAATGTTCGCCCTGTTCCACACCTTAACCGAGAACGAAGAAGAGAAAAACAAATGCTTCGCCTCATCCACCGCCGATCCACATCTATTGCATGAAATGTCCTCCACCCCAACAATTGTCCCCTGCGTTCCTTAATGAGAATCCTGCCAAGCCTGAACAACCAAAGAAAAACCTTGATTCGGTTCGGTACCTTGCTTCTCCATATCATCTACAAGTCCACACCAACCACTTCCTCTACCTCCCCCATCCTCCACGAAGAAACGGTAAGCCTTCTTTATCGAAAATCTTCCATCTCCCTATACATAATGATCCATTCCCTCCGTCGGTCCCTCAACTTGCATTAACTCTAACTGTAGGGCCATGGAATCCTCAACCCTCTGAGTCGACAACACTGAAGAAAAAATCACAGACCACGCTCCCTGCTCCCAAACCTTCTCCACCTCCTCTTAGTTCGCCGCCAACTGTAAAAGCCGTAGGTAATGTTCACCTACCGCCCTCTCTCGTCCAATCGTCCTGGCAGAACCGAAACCCTTCTCCATTCCCAATCACGGGCCTCAACTTAACCCCCAGCTCTGGGATCACATGCGTAACTCCCTTCCACAAAGAAGATGGGAGACGTCCCGTGGCGAATTCCAATGATATGGATATCTTATAAATCTTCCTCAATAATCTGCAGACCCAGTCTTCTGACCTTCTCCATAGGCGCATCACCCATTTTGTCATGAATGCCTTATTCATATCCCCTACACGCAAGACTCCTAACCCACCCTTCATCTTTGATGGCGTCAGCATGCCCCCGCTCCATCAGATGGACACCCCTCCTAGCCTGCCTCCCATCTGACCAAAAAACCTTCTCATCACCCCCTCAATCCTCGTACGCACCCCCGCAGGCAGCGACCTCGTAGGGCAGAAGAAAATCGAGATGGTTGAAAGAACATACTTCAAGAAAATCAACTTCCTTGCCTTCCACCCCCCTAACCTCCTCTCCAGTCTCACTAGAAGTACATCCCGGTCCCTCAACTTGGGCCTCCCCACCACCAGTGGTAACCTCAAATACGTGATCGACAAAGTGACCATTGGGCATCCCAACACCGCTGATGCGCTCTGCATCTCTTGCTCCGAAAGGCCAAAGGGAACCACGACCGACTTATCTCTATTGATCCAAAAATCCGATATGTCCCCAAAGATATCCTTAATTCGCAAGGCCCGCTGAATCTTCTCCTCCTCATCCCCCAAGAACAAGATAGTGTCATCAACATACTGTACCAATGGAATGAATATCTCCTCCCTCATGTAGCTTGAAACCAGCCACCACTCGTCGCCAACGTCGTCATCACCGCCAGAACATCAACCACAATGACAAATTGAAGTGATGCCAGTGGGCAACCTTGCCTAATGCCCTTTTGGGGTTGGAAGAAACCTCCCGCTAGTCGACCATTGACCAGCACCGCATGCGAGGCTGTCGTCACGCACCACTTGACCAAGGCGATCCATAATTCTGGGAAGCCCCTCTTCTCTGGCGTAATCCACAGAAATCTCCAATCAACACTGTTACATGCCTTGGAAAAATCCATCTTCCAAAGCACGCCTTTGTCCTTGTTCCCTTTCCAGTCCGTCACCACCTCCGATGCCATCACCAACCTGTCCGCCATAGCTCTCATAGGCATGAAAGCCACCTGTTCTGACGAAATGATTTGGTCGAGCACCCCCTTTAACTATTTGCAAGGATCTTTGAAATAATGAGGTAAATAGCACTAGACAATGCAACGGGCCTGTAATCTTCAACTCTACATGACACGTCCTTCTTCGGTAGTAGGAAAATAAGGGCCTTGTTCAATTTCTAAAAGCCTCTGTTGCCCTTCCAAAACTCCTCCAAAACCTACAAAACATTCCGCTTCACTACCTCCTAGAACTCCCTATAGAAGCACATCGGGAATACATCCGAACCCGATGCCCCATCTGAATTCAACTGAAATAATGCCTTCCTAGCCTCAACCTCAGTAAAAGCCATCACTAAAGCTTCTGCCTCCAAACCGGATATTTGCAACACACCCCTCCCCTGCAGGCCAACCTGCCTGTGTTTGCCATATGCCAAAAGATTGGAAATGCGACCGTAGACACGGACGCCTTCAGAGATGTAGCACCCATAGTCAAGCTGGATGGGTCGAATTACAAGTTGTGGGCCATGCAATTCATGGGCCTAATGAAATCGACGGGTAAGAAGCACATTGTACCGAGGACGAGTCGAGGGAGAAGACATGGTTGTATGCCTCATGGATGGCTGATGATGCATATGCACAAGTCTGGTTATCTGGTACCTTGATACCACATATTGCAAACAATGTTCTGCACCAGCCCACAACCAAAATCGTGTGGGATATTCTTGCTGCCACGTATTCACAGGACAAAAGTGAGACGAAGATGTTACAACTACAACATGACATCTTTACTATTAAGAAGAATGGTTGTCCATTACATGCACACTCTATTACCTTGCGTGGAATGTTTGAGAAGCTTCATAGCTTCGTGCCAATCACGACTACTCCAGAGCAGATGAAGACATGCCGAAATGCTATGATGGTTGGAGTATTTCTGGCCTCTCTTGACTCACAGTACGCGGCTGCTTCCTTCTGGATATTGGTTGATGCTACCATTCCTCCCATGGAAGAGACCTTCTGGAGGTTGAGCAGGATCAATGTTCCATCTCCAACACCAAATTCTTTTGTCATGGCGGCCTCTCGTGGAAGAGGCGGTTCATCTCATTTTCATGGACGGGCATCACATGGTAGAGGTAGACGTGGTTGATGACCACAGTATAACTATTATCACAGATCCGGTCATACAGAAAATACATGCTACTCTAAGCATGGTTTATGCATCAACACGTGTAGCAGAACAAGCCAGCATCAGCAATCTACTCCACTCACATCAGATCAACGATATGATGTCTTGTGTCTCGATTGAGAGACATTGTGCCCCTATCTAGTACCTCAACAACTGCTTCAGAGAACGGCTCGGACTTTGCCGCTACTACAGGAGCAAGCACCTCAGGTAGTGTTCATGCCTCTGCTTGTTATCATGATTCTAATATCTCAGAATGGATCATTGATTCTGGAGCCACATATCACTTGTGTGGAGATAGAGGTCAGCTCAGAGCCTACATGCATGTTTCTCCAAGAAGGACAATGGTCATAGCTGATAGGACTCATTCCCCTATCACGAGACATGGGGAAATCACCTTGACACCTTCTATGTGGTTGCAAAACGTGATGCATGCTCCTGATTTCTCAATGAATTTACTGTCTATCAGTCATATTACTAAGGATTTAAATTGTCGAGCAAATTTTGACCCATCATCTCTTGTTTTTTAGGACATTCTTAGGGGCAGGGTGATTGGCTGTGGCCGTGAGTAGGTCGGACTCTATCGACTGGTCCGCACCGTATGTTGGTCTATCGTCCCATTTCACTGGACCTGTTTCTCCGTACCTATGGCATCTGCGTTTCGATCATCTCCCACTTCAGAAGCTGCGTCAAGTCCTTACTCAGATTTCACCTCGCTCGTCATTCAATTGTGAGGCATGTCAATAGGAAAGCATCATCGGTCCATCTTTTCTATTCGTCAGAGTCGGAGCAGTAGCTCCCCTTTTGAGTTTTCCCATGTCGATATTTTGGGTCCAAGTCGTGTTCCCGATCATCAGAGACGTAGATTTTATTTAGTGGCTGCGG
Source organism: Ottelia alismoides (assembly GCA_037367405.1). NCBI lineage: Eukaryota > Viridiplantae > Streptophyta > Magnoliopsida > Alismatales > Hydrocharitaceae > Ottelia > Ottelia alismoides. The sequence continues at coordinate 106,452 of JAZKJV010000124.1, forward strand.
ATGATTTTAGTCGTCTGTCGTGGGTCTTTTTGTTGAAGAATAAATCTGGAGCTGGAAATGTCATCATAAATTTTATTAGAGAAGTGCAGAATGTGTTTTCAACCTATGTGAAAATTGTACGGACTGACAATGCGCTTGAATTTTGTACACATGTGCTGTCTCAATTCCTTTCTTCAAATGGTATTCTTCATCAAACATCGTATGCCTATACGTCTCAACAGAATGGTGTTATTGAAAGAATGCACTGTCATCTTCTTGATGTCACCCGTACACTCCTGATACAGAGCTGTGCCCCTGATAAATCCCGTATTTATCATCATTAGTTACCAATATTATCTCTTTTGCTTAAGTTAATCAACAAGATTCATTGACTCATCAACACTACTTACTAATTTATGTGTTGTAGATAATTGACACTATTTAATATATATTATACAACCATATTATTGTGCTAATATTTTATGTATTTATTTATTATTAAAAATCAAATAAAATTTTGTATAATATTGTACATAAATAATATAACATAAAATAAAATAAAAATACAAAAAAATAAACAAAAGAAAATGGAAAAAAATGTTCTATATTGGTTTAATAGGTATTTAAATTTTATATATGTACAAATGATCTCTGATCTCTTTGACTTCTACATGAAAGTTGTACAACTTTCGTGTTTACCACTTTTTCTAAATCTTTCTCTAACTAATTCTTTTGGTTTTTCTTTGAATTTCCTATTTAGCTCAAATCTGAATGGGCCACGTGGCATTCCCAAGTCACATCACGTGGCCCGCTATGGTCTTGCCACCCGCCTCATTATTTGCCGCCCGATCTTCCTCAATCAGATGCAAATCTAACCACCCTTACTGCCGCCACTCCGCCTTCTCTCTGCCGTTAGATCTTTCCAATCTTTTTAATCCTGACCGCTTTTGGGCACCCTCCCCTGGATTGATCGATCAGATCCATCAAGTCGATCCAGGCCTTTAGTCCACACCCAGTTGTGGGCCGTTAGATCACAATCGAACGTTGGATCCATCTCCTTCAACCTTCGAACCACCCCATCGCGCCTGAAAACCATCTCCAAACTTCCCTTCATCGCTGTATTTTCCCTATCATCTCGACTACCCTTCCGACCAACTGCTATCACCATTTCCTTCGACTAACTTCCTTTAACCACACCCTAACTCTAACCTCCATTAACACCTAACCTACCTTTCGATCCATGATAGTTAAAACTACCCAAAACCCCATCTTCCACCGCCACCTTCTCCTCTTCAAAAAGTGCTTCGCCACCCCAAGTAGAGGTGGTCCACCCATGATTAGGCTTAGGCCCATCCCTCTCCTCTCTGCGACAGAGAGAGGAAGGATCGACAGAGGATATGACGACCTTCGGCCTGGTGAAACCCATGGAAAGATGCCATGCTACAACGCTCATGGAGTAGCTGTTCGAGCTTCGAGGTATGACTGACCTGCTGAAGCGACGGCCCCGAGGCTTGAAGAACCTCGAGCCTAAGCCACATTGACCGTCGACGATTTTCTTCAAGAATTTGGGTTAAGTATCTTTAGTTGTTACTTTAGTTTTCTTCGATTTTTCGTTCATAGTACACAGATCTGTTCATCCCAAGAAGGTTCCTCTGTTCTTCACCGATGATCATTGATCCTCGTGGAAGATCTTGTTCTCTGTCCTCCTGTTCAATCATCCCTTTTATATCGACGCACCTTCTCCTTCAGTCATGAAGGAGGACCCACATGGGCATACCCTTCTCCATTCTATTAAGCCTTCCATTACACTCACATCCATACGCACACACATGCTTGGTTGTTGCTAACCTTTTGCAGGTCACCTAATCTTCAATGGTCGGAGCTTGAGGAGAAGCTCCGTTCTAGAGGTTATTCCCCGACGTGTAATTGCCGAGCAGATGTTCCGGAGGTCCTTGGAGTTTCTCTCAATCTTCAGGAACTTCGCTAGGTATCTGTGAAGTTTCCTTGATCATCATTCAGTGGCGAGCATCTCGGAGGAGCCCAAGAGCTCTCACCAGCGCCCCATTTTCGTCGCCGTGCAACGAAGGAGGAGGATGATACATCGAGGTATAGATGCCGTTGGATTCGATCCAACCGGGACCACTCCAAGGGCTGAGAAGCATTCACGTCTTCATCACCAAGTGGGGAGCCTCGGAGGAGCCAAGCCATCTTCCTAAGCATCTGGGCCAGCCACATGGCCCGGACCACCTGCAGCCGACCTGAACCTCATCTCAAGCCTTGCGCACGTGCCATGCACGTGAGCAGCTTGGGCGAATTGCAACCATGCGCTCTTTCTTCTCCAGAATATCAACCGGGTACAATGAGTGTGCGCTTCACGTGCGATCTTGGATAATTTGCAATCCAGCCCCATCAATTCTCAAGATTTGCAAAGATACCCCCACCCACGAGGTTCTTCATAAACTTGCCAGCCGATTTTTGATATTTGCAAAATAGTCCCTGTAGGGACCTATGTGTAAGGATTGATTCATGTTTTATCGCAGTTATGCCCCTAAGACTCAAACTTGAATAACTTGAGCTTCGTATATCTGATTGAGATGATTTCAGTTTCCTTGTGATCATTGCTTCATTACCTTTAATATGGCTTTATCTAATCTCTGATTTGATGCTAATTGTTGGATTAATTAATTAGAGATATTATTGATGCTATTAATCACATGAAATGAAACTTGACTTCTGATTAAGTGCTCAATTGGACTGGATCAATTCCGTGTCCATATCTGCTTTTTGCGAGAGCTTGATAAACCTCAGGGGCAGGGAAAGGAAGGATTTGCTGGATCCGATTGCGAGGTTGTGGAGCATATGGCTGGGGAGGAATGAGGCCCTCTTTGCGGGCCAGCGCTTCTACAGGGAAAACATTACTATCTGTGCTACGCGTCTTCTGGCTGATTGGTGTCCTAGGTAGGTTTGGTTTTGGTTTTTGGGGGGGTGTTTGACTTCGGGCACCCCTTCGGTTCTTTTTTGTTCGACTCTTTTAACCCTGTTGTAATATCTCGTTACGTTTTGTTTTTAATATATTGGGGTGAACACCGTTGAGTGTCTCCCCCTTTTTTGAGCGTAAAAAAAATTTGGACTTAGAATTAAATTACATATTTGCCTAAGTTTTAATTATCATTTTAGGGCATTTTAGTGAGTGTATTTGCATGTGTTAGTGTTTTATGATTATGTTCATTATGTTGATTTTCTAACATGCATAAAATTTGCTTTGAAAATGCATTTTGTTTTAGCATTCATTTCGTGATGCATTGATTTCGTGCATTGTTTTTTTTGACCTAAATGAATTATCACTCGCTTAGCCTAGATATTTAAATACCTAAATAATCGTATTATAGCTCATGTCCTTGTGTTCGACCCTGGACTTCCCAGGATATAAATTCAAGCCGTATCCTCCTTGCGGAGATCATTCATTCGATTCTATATGACACGTTAAGTGCCCGTGCTACAACGGATCCAAATTAACCTATGTATTTAGCAGTTCATCATATCATTCATTCTGGGGTGATGCGGTTCTCACGGCCTGTTATCTCATTAACCGCATGCCATCATCGATGCTGGGGGAGAAAGTCCCTTTTTCACTTGTTTTTTTCCTGACAAGGAGTGGTTCTCTCTTAGCCCTCGTGTTTTTGGATCTGTTGCGTTTGTCCATCGGTTGTCTCCAGGGATTGACAAGCTCTCTCCAAGGGTTGTCAAATGTGTCTTTGTCGGGTACTCTAGAACTCAGAAGGGTTATCATTGCTATGATCCGTTACACATGAGATATTATGTCAGTGCATATGTCACATTTTTCAAGTCTGTTATGTATTTTTTGCTTACAGGTAACATATTGACTCCTACAGCTTCATATGATCAGGTCTACATTCCAATTTCGCCCATACGTCAACCACTTTCCTCACCATCTACATTACCACCTCCTCTATTACCACCTCCATCACCACCATTAGCCCCACCGCCATCCATACTCTAGTTCCTCTACTACCACATTATTACAGTCGACGGTCTGCTCCTGCACATGCTTCTGGTCCATCAACCAGCACGTCCCAGGTTTGTTTTGATAGCATATGTCTAATGATGGGATTAATAATGATTCTCAGCAGGGCTTCTCTCAGGAGGATGATGATCAGGGTGATAGCAGGAATGATGATAATGATATGGATTTACCCATTGCTATTAGAAAGAAACAATGTTCCTGTGCTTCATATCCATTTGCTTCTCATGTCACCTTCGAGCGTCTGACGGGTGATTTTTGGAAGTTTGTAGCTGCTCTGAACACCGTGGCCGTCCCATGGACTTACCAGGAGGCTCTGACAGACAATCTGTGGCGTATAACTATGGAGGAGGCGATGGCGGCTCTACAGTCTACAGGTACATGGAGCTTAGTACATGCTCCTTCTGAGGCGTCGTTAGTGAGCTGCAAATGGATTTTTATAGTGAAACAGAATGCATATGGCAACATTGATCGATACAAGGTCAGTCTAGTTGCAAGAGGCTTTATACGGACAAATGAGGTGAATTATCTGGACACCTTTTCCCTCGTTGCGCGCCATTCTACCCTAAGGATTCTTTTATCTGTTGCAGTTCTTTGAGATTTGCCTCTGTTTCAACTTGATGTCAAGAATGCCTTCTTATATGTCGATCTTTAGGAGGAAGTCTATATGCAGCAACCACCGGATTTTACCACTGAGGGGGAGTGTACACAAGTATGCAGGCTTCATAAAGCCATATATAGACTCAAGCAGAGCCCGAGAACTTGGTTCCAGAAGCTCTCAGATTTGTTTGAAAAGCAAGGGTTCAAAGGGTCCAATGCATATCATTCTCTTTTCATACAGAGAACTACCAGAGGTACGATTGCTATTATGGTATATGTTGATGATATTCTCATTACATGAGACGACCTACAGGGAATAAGTATGACTAACGACTTTCTAGGTCGTGAATTCATTATCAGGGACCTTGGAACTCTCCGATACTTTCTGGGACTAGAGTTTGCCAGAAATCAGCAAGGACTAGTTACGATCCAGAGGAAATATGTCACTGATATGCTTAGTGACACAGGTATGCTTGGGTATAGACATGCTACTACACCTATGGGTCCAAGCATGAAGCTTTACGATAATGACACTGATGAAGTAGACAGGAGATGGTATAGAGAATTGGTAGGAAAGCTCCTCTATGTTACAATTACCAGACCATATATCTCATTTGCAGTTAGTAGAGTTAGCCAGTTCATGGAGCAACCACGTCGGGTAAATATGGATGCTATACAGATGATACTAATGTACCTTAAATCATTTCTAGGTGCATGTCTATTATTTAGAAAAGGCAAGTCGGTCACCATCTCAGCATACACTGATGCAGATTATGCTGGGTGCTAGGAAGTCCACCACAGGCTTTGCTATATATGTTGGAGATTCTCGTCTCATGGAAGAGCAAGAAACAAATTGTTGTGGTTAGGTCCAGTGGTGAGTCGTAGTATAGGGCTATGACCCAGGCTAGCACATAAATGATGTGGGTTCGAGCTGTTCTTACAGATCTACACATAAAGGTTCCTCTTCCCATGCCACTGAAATGTGACAATCAAGCTGCTATATTTATTGCAAATAACCCAACATTTCATGAACGTACCAAGCACATTGAGGTTGATTGCCATTATATATGTGATATGATTCAGAAGGGTTTTATTTCCACATCTCATGTCAGCTCAGGGGACCAGAATGCAGATATCCTCACCAAGGCCTTACTTCGAGGACTTTTTCAGAAGTGTTTGTCCAAGCTAAGCATGATAGACATCTATGCTCCATCTTGAGGGGGAGTGTAGAGATATATATTTATGTTGCCGTGTTTATTTCCCATTTCTTGAACTGTTTCTTAACTCTCTTTACTTATGTATGCTTTATATAATTTACCCATAGTCTGCGCTTCTATACAAGAGAGCCTAGGGTTATTGGAATAAAAAACTTGATCATTTTCCCAACAGGATGTTGTAAAAGTGGAAGACTACCACCCAATTGCTTTATCCAATACTACTTACCTGATTATGGCTAAGATGTTGTCCTACCAACTTAGAGGCATGTTGGTCTCTATCCCCTTGTCAGAGTAGTGTGCTTTTCTCCTGGGCAGGTAATTAGAGGATAATGTTGTTATGGCATTGGGTTGTCTTTGAGTGGAAGAGGTGCAAGGTATATGGGCTTCTTTGGAAGGTGGACTTTTCCAAGGCATATAAGTTTCCGATTACTGAGATGAAATTGTGCATTATTACTTCCTTGTATGCAATTATGATTAATGATCAACCTTGTGATGGCTTCTTCCAGCCAGGAAGGGACGTCAGACAAGGGTATCCCTTGAAACCTTCACTGTTTGTGTTAATTGTTAATGCTCCCATGATCTTGGCAAATAGAAAAGTTCATGGTGGCTACTTCATCGATTAAACATGATAGTCTCAGTCCGCCCTGATCGTGCAGATGATGTTATATTCTTTGTGGATAGAGGGGCTTTGAGTTATAGAGGATTCTCGATGATTCTAATTTCTAAACTTATTTGGAGATGCACATGGCTTGCATATAACTCAAAGTAAATTTTCTTTTATTCCTTATGGGTGCAATTGGTTGGAGGATTTTCTGGTGGTGGGTAACCCTCTGGAAAAGTGGGTTATGCAGTGGGTAATCATTTTTTGTGTTTCGGTGTTTGGTTGGAGGGTTTGTTGTTGGGAGGGTTTGTTGTGACTTGTGATGTGATTGTATTGAAGTTTGGAAAAAATGATTAGATGCTGAGTATTTTATATTTTTTAGATGATAAGATGGTGTAGCACCCCAAATATAGTATCACATCTAGTACTCACAATGTATGGTAATAGCTTATAAGTAGTTAGGGATACTACTAGTCAACTTGGGCTTAAGCATTTTAGGCTGTGATCAAGGGCTCTAGTTGGGTCCAAGCCTGACAGGTTGTCTGGACCAATAATCCCTCATAACGGATCGGGTGTATGTATCAGGACGTTATATATGGTATCAAAGTATTCACGGCCAAACTTCGACATCTGCGTTCCGTTCTCATGGCATTCGGGAGGGATGTTAGGGCGAGGAGAAAGGCTTTAAGAATGGAGGCTCAGACAGTAGTGTTCTGTCTGGATTTGGTCGATGATAATAGGGACTCTCTACGGAGGAGAGAGCGGAAACGGACTCATGTTTGGCGGCCTTGCTTCTGGAGGATAAGGAGGAGGTGGAGTGGCGTCAACGGTCTCGGCAGCGCTGGCTTAGGGAAGGTGACGCAAACACGCATTTTTTCCATTCGACGGCGTTGGAATGGAGGCAGAGGAACTTCTTGCAGTATCTAGAGGTGGGAGGGGTGCGCTTTTCGGGGGAGGCAGAGATAGGGAAGGTGTTGAGGGATCACTTTGCCGCAGATTCTCGGCGGAAGAATAGTAGTGGCTGGGGGTGGCTTGGGCAAGGGGCGAAAACCCTTTTGGTCGAGCAGGCTGAATCGTTGATTTCCACTTTCACGGAGGAGGAAGTTAAGGAAGCGGTTTAGAGCTTAAACATGGATGGGACCCCTGGACCGGACGGTTTCTCCGTCCTCTTCTACCGTGAATTTTGGGATGTCCTGAAGGGGGATCTCTTGGAGGTGATTGATGAGTTCAATAAGGGCAACAGAGGCTTTGAGAAAGTCAACCAAGCTATGCTTTTCATGCTGCCGAAGGACACGCCAACATGTGTAGATGATTTCATGCCCATCGCTCTCTCCAACGCCATATACCTCGTTGTTGCGAAGACGCTGGCTAACCGCCTGAGGTCTGTTTTGGGCTACGTTATGTTGGAAGGGCAGTCGGCCTTCATCCCAGGCAGGCAGATGGCGGACGGGCTCGTCTTGACGTCTGAGATTTTGCATAGATTGGAAAAGGTCCAAAACGAGGGCCACTATGTGGAAGATTTATTACGCAAAAGCTTATGATACTGTAGATTGGAAGTTCATTTGGGTCTCGCTCCATCGGAGGGGTTTCCTGGAGTTGTGGATTGAATGGATCTGACGGTGTGTCACCACCACCTCTTTCTCGGTCTTAGTGGGATCTAGAGGTGGGAGGGGTGCACTTTTCGGGGGAGGCAGAGATAGGGAAGGCGTTGAGGGATCACTTTGCCGCGGATTCTCGGCGGAAGAATGGTAGTGGCTGGGGGTGGCTTGGGCAAGGGGCGAAAACCCTTTCGGTCGAGCAGGCTGAATCGTTGATGTCCACTTTCACGGAGGAGGAAGTTAAGGAAGCGGTTTAGAGCTTAAACATGGATGGGACCCCTGGACCGGACGGTTTCTCCGTCCTCTTCTACCGTGAATTTTGGGATGTCCTGAAGGGGGATCTCTTGGAGGTGATTGATGAGTTCAATAAGGGCAACATAGGCTTTGAGAAAGTCAATCATGCTATGCTTTTCATGCTGCCGAAGAAGGACACGCCAACATGTGTAGATGATTTCATGCCCATCGCTCTCTCCAATGCCATATACCTCGTTGTTGCGAAGACGCTGGCTAACCGCCTGAGGTCTGTTTTGGGCTACGTTGTGTTGGAAGGGCAGTCGACCTTCATCCCAGGCAGGCAGATGGCGGACGGGCTCGTCTTGGCTTCTGAGATTTGCATAGATTGGAAAAGGTCCAAAACGAGGGCCACTATGTGGAAGATTTATTACGCAAAAGCTTATGATACTGTAGATTGGAAATTCCTTTGGGTCTCGCTCCATCGGAGGGGTTTCTTGGAGTTGTGGATTGAATGGATCTGGCGGTGTGTCACCACCACCTCTTTCTCGGTCTTAGTCAATGGCAAATCGGAGAGGGGGTTCTTCCAACCTCAGTGGGGTGTCAGGCAGGGGTGTCCTTTGACCCCGATGTTGTTCGTGTTGATTTCTGACGCCCTGATCGTCTTGTTCAAGGAGGCGGTAGACTCGGGCTGGTGTGTGAGATACCGCAGGGGGGATATGTTCATCCCCATTCTTCAGTACGCGGATGACACGGTTCTCTTTCTCGGGGGCGAAGCAGAGCAATCCGCTAATGCGGTTCAGCTGGTTGAGATTTTTGGGATATGGCGGGGCTGGAGATCAAGAAGCGCAAATTTGTGGTGATTACTTTCGGGATGACGGCGGATGAGCGGGTAGCCGTGGCGGGCTTGGCATATTTCCCCTTAGGGACCTTACCGATTCATTACCTTGGGCTACCACTGGTGGTTGGTAGGTTGAAGGCGGCAGACTTGGAGGATGTCATAAGAAGGATGGAGCGCAAGTTGGCAGGTTGGAAGGCGGCTACCTTGTCCAAAGGGGGTAAACTTTTCCTACTTAGGCATGTACTCGTGGCGATCCCTGTTTTCTTCTATTCCACGAGGTTGCTGTCGGCGGGGATCAGAAGGAAGATCGAGTCTATTATGAGGAGCTTTTTTTGGTCCGACGGGAGGCAACAGACCATCTGGTTGGCTGGGAGGAGATGACGAAGAGCCAGGCGGATGGGGGGTTGGGGATCAGAGACGTGTAAAATATGAACAACGCTTTGATCGCGAAGTGGATCATCTCTATTTGGGGATCCTCCTCATCACTGGTGGTGACGCTGATTCGGTCGATCTATGGGATCTCGAGTCAGTTGGTTGCGGACAGGGTCCGTTTTGAATTGTCTCTGCGGTCTGGTATCCATCACGTTCTCTCGCTGTTACTAATCCGCGTGCATCCTTCGGCTCTACACGATGGATGACTCGAAGGACGTATCTCTTGCGATGGCTGGGGCGACGGGCAGTTGGGCCCCTTCGTTCCTTTCGGATCTCTCCGACCAGCGGCTGGACGATTACATGCAGATGTAGGAATTTCTTCCCCAGACGAGCGTCCTGTCAGGGGGTAGAGATCATTTCGTGTGGTCGAACGGGACATTCTCGGTGCAAAGCGCGTATGAGGCGCTGAGCAAGAGCGATCAGGCCCAGGACTGGGAGTTGTTACAAGACTTAAAAATTGTGCGGGAAACAAAGATTCCGAGTAGGATCAAGGTTTTTCTCTGGTGTCTTCATAGAGGCCGAATGATGGACAAGGAGCGCCGTGGCCGCCTGTTGGGTTTCGATGATACTTGTTGTGACCGTTGCGAGGAGGCGCTGAAGGATTCGACCCATCTTTTTTTGACGTGCCGGTTCATGTGTGGCAGACTCTCCAATTCCCTTGGCTCCATACTGGGGTCTTATCGGAGTTCTGGGCATCTATTAGGCGCGCTTGCAGGAGCGACACGACAGATTACTGGAAGCCCTTCGCTTCCTTGTGGTCAATATGGTTGGGGCGGAATGAAAAGATTTTCAACAACCAGAGATTCTATGATGAAAATATCGTAGCACATTCTAATGCTCTATCTGTCCTCTGGACTTCTTGAATCTTGTAAATCCCTTTATCA
>JAZKJV010000124.1:116976-267328 GCA_037367405.1 Ottelia alismoides
TGGGATCTCATCGCTTGGAGATGACATAAAGGATATTAAAACAGGAAGATGAGCCAGGAGGTGCTGCCTTAAGATGCGATGCGACCGAAGATGTGCGATGGTTGCTTGCGATTGGACTGGAGAGCACCGAACATAACATGATTCCAGGATCCGTGGAACTGTCGACGATGGCCGTTGAGTAAAAATTAGAGTTCCTATACAAACCGTAGAACTTGGACTTGAACAATCCCACATATAATAATCTTCAAGAACATAACACCCAAATCGAATCTCGAACAAATGAAGAAAAAACTCTTCGAGAATTGAACCCGCTCTGATACCATGTTAGAAATATGAATGCGGAAGCGTAATCAGAGTAAAAGAATAAATAACATCATGGAACATCGAGATTTTTACGTGGAACCCTATTCTTTAAGGAGCGGGATGAAACCATGGGAGGATGCCTCAAAGGGTTGATTAGTTCTTTGAACTTTCTCATATGTTACAAGAGGTGTGCGGCTTCTTATATAATCCCCACTGACTATCCAAGTCCTACAACTGATAAGTAGGTGTGGTAATTGGACCCTGGAGGAATCCAATTACCCACCTACACATGATGCATACTCCAATAGTTGCTTATACCCCCAAACCACCACAACAACAAAGCCCTTTTCCACATTAAGTAGGGTTGTCTACATGGATGGACCATTCTCAAGCTTAGATCCAAATAACTAAGACCCCTTTGGATAGTCTCATTCCAACACTTCTTGGGTCTTCGTTGCCCACTTTTAGCCGACTCAACATCCCAAATCTTGCATCTTCTAACCAACGCATCAATCGACCTCCTTTCCAAGTGACCAAATTATCTTAAGTGGTTTTCTCTCATCTTATCCTTATCGGAGCAACCTCAACTTTCCTTCTAATTGTATTATTCCGAATTCGATTTTTTCATGTATGGCCACACACCAACCTTATCATTTTCATTTATGCTATTGTTATTCTCTGTAGTCTGCACATGTTTATGGTTCATAGGCCAACATTCAAATTCATAGAGCATAGCGGGTCTAACAACTGCCTTGTAATACTTTTCTTTGATCTTCAAAGGATTTTTTTATCACATAGAACGGTAGAGGCTCCTCTCCACTTTAGCCAAGCTGCATTTATTCTACGAGTAACATCTCCATCGATTTCCCCATCATGTTTCAAAGTAGATCTCAAATATTTAAAAGTCTTTCTTCTGAATGTTATTGATCTTCACCTCAATTCCTTCACCACTGCATCCATTAAATGTGCACTCCATATATTTGTCTTAGCCCACTTATATGAAATCTTTTAGTATCCAAGGCATGCATCCAAACCTCAAGCTTCACACTTACTCCATCTCTAGTCTCATCAATCGATACAATATCATCGACGAACAACATACCAAGGTATCACATCCTGAATGTGACTTAGTCAACTTATCCATAATCAAAGTAAAAGGAATGGACTCAAAGCTAAACCTTGGTGCATATCGATGCTAATGTTCAAATAGTAAGTCTTCCCAGACTGGATCCTTACACAAGATCAAGCCCCATTATACATATCCTTTATAAGGTTAATGTATGGGATATGTACTTATCTCTTCTCCAAAACTCTTTACATAATCTCTTGTGGGACTAATTCATACCCCCAAACCAAACCAAATAAATCCTAAAATAATAAAAGAGATACAAGAAAAAGAAGAAGAAATTTAATGGCTAATGAAATTACAACTCCAAATTTCCAGTATATATAGCAAATATCCCTCGTTCTCGACTTGTGATGTCTAACCAAGGTTGCAAAAATTGGTAGTCGACAAGCTTGTAAAAGTCAGATGACTAGGCCGACTAGTCGAGTTGGGGGGGGGGTAGCTGACTTGACCAGGCCTAGTAGGCCAGTAGTCGGTCAACCCGATTAATCAAACCGACTAGTCAACCGACTTTTACATCAATCTTTTTTATATTTTTTTGCTATTCTAAAAGAAAACTTATACTAATATATTTAATGTTATATTTAAAGTCAATTACTTCTTTTGTTCATTATGATAGTATAGAAAATGTACAAATCTATATTAATGTATAAGAATATATATATATATAAATGATTTATATATTTAAAATAATTTAAAAATTCACAATCGACTAATGGCCGACTAAATCTGATTAGTCACCCGACTGCCGATTAATCCTTAGTCAGTGATTGAAGAAATTTTGGAGTTGCTTCAGGGAGAGGATGGGAGGCGGAGGGGAGAGCGTGAGAGAGGGCGAGCGAGGGTGGTTTGGCATGCGAGGGAGAGTTGGTGAGCGAGTGAGAAGAGGAGAGAGAGGTCGTGAGAAGCACAGGTGGCGAGTGCGAGATCGGTGGAAGCCTCCGCTGGGTGCACGTGAGCACTTTCACCCTGCGGTCACATCTCAGGGGCGGGGTTCAAATGCTGTTGCTTCGTGGAGACCGAAGCCTTCTATCCCGAAGGTTCCTCTCTCCGCCTCTGGTCCCGCTATGGCAAGCTCGTCGAGCGTCTTCAACAAGGAAAGCGACGTCGATGCGGCCGTCTCCGACAAGCTTGATGAAGGTTCTGATTGGGTTCCAGTTACTCGCAAGAAACCGGGTAAGAGGTGCTTCAGATGCGGCGTTCGTGGTCATTCGGCTTCCTCCTGCAGCTTGCCTGCAAGGTGCTACTCTTGTGGGAGGGTTGGTCACAAGAAGGCATCGTGTTGGTTTGGGTCTTCTCGCATGGTTCCTGTGCCGCGTCAGCCATGCAACGTCGCCACTGGGCCTTCTGGCGTGAATGCTCCTTCCTTCCATGCGACCCGTGGTGGCGAGTCTGGTTCCCGCTCCTTCGCGGAGGTGGCTCGTGGCTCTTCTCCCCCTTTTATCTCTGATGCCTCTCTTGCGAGGGACGTTTCTTTGAGTTCAGCTTCGCGCTTCGCCAAGGACGGGGTTCCTGCGTCGGTTCGGCTGGGGCGGGTGTAGACGCCCGATGCCTCGGTGCAGGTTCAACGTGAGTGGAAGGTCGGGTGTGACGGTATTGCGATGGGGTTTGCTAAGCGAAGGGTGTCCGATTGGAGCTTTGTGAGGTCAAGTTTGCTTGCGTTCTTTGGTCCTGCGTTCGAAGGTGATTTGGCGGTTCTCGACGCTTTTAGGTGCTGCGTTCGTGGCCTATCGGCGGTTCAATGACAAAGTTTATTGCAGTCCCCTAACTTCGCGGGGCTGTCTTGGCGTCCTCTGAGGTACGACGATGGAGCATGCTTTGGCATAGAGATTTGTGTGGTTGAAGTTCGGGGGATCCCTCTTCTGTCTCGCAAGGTTTCCGCAGTGTCTGATTTTCTTCGCCGGTGGGGGAGCTTCTGGCGATTGTGGACGACGGTTTCAACCCCGGTTCTGATTGGAAGTCTACTAGGGTCCTTCTGGAATGCGGCAGGAACTCGCTACCGGACCTTATGGGGAAGGTGTTCTTCGAGAATTTCTCTGTTGGCCGTTTCTCTTTCCCGGTAGAGATTTCTTTTGTGAGGCCTCTTCGGCAGCCTCGGGCGATGGCTCGGCCGGCGCTGCCTCCGATTGGGGCGGTGGACCCCATTCATTCGCGCGTCGCCTCGTCTCCTGCTGATCTCCTGGCGGTGCATGGGGGCGCCCACGAAGAGTCGCTCCTGCATGGGGGCGCATGCGAGGCGTCGGCCCCTTGGCTGGATTTAGGGCGACCCTTCATTGATTCTCCTCGCTTCCCGAGTGATCTTGCCTTACGTGGCACCCCGCAGCTGTGGGGCCCTCCCGAGGTCGATTCTCTGTTTGGCTCTTTTGCATGGAAGATTGGCAGTTCGAAAATCACGTCCTTTTCGGGTACGGGTACGGGAGCGGGTCTATTCGGATCTTGGACAGCGGGAGACTCGTCCTTAATCCTGGCGGATTCGGGTCAGGCCTCCTCTCGGGCCTCGGGCGACGCCTGCTCGGCGATTTCTATCGTGGAGGATATTGGGCCCATCCCTCATTCTGTCCTCCAATCTTGGGAGGCCCCTGTTGTTTTTGGAGATTTTTCTAGGCCTTTGTTGCTTGATTCTTCCCGGCTCTCCATCTTGGGCTCTCCTCCCTCGTCTGCGGCGGCCTCGCCCTCCCTTGATGTGCTTGTTTCAGCCAGGGGCGACTCGGACTCTATTGGTGGCCTTGAACTTGGTTCGCCTCGGATGCGAGATCGGGGAAGCGTTATCGGAGGCGGGGAAGGTCTCGCTCGCGACCGGCGACGGTTCATTCTTGTGCTACTCTGCGTGACTCGGTGGCGGAGGTGGCTGGCCTCGCACCTTTTGTGGGACCCGTCTCTTTCCTTAATGAAAATCGTCTCCTGGAATGTAAGAGGGTTGGGTGAAGACATGAAGAGGAAGGCTTTGGGCGCCCGCTGTGGGCTTGCGACGTGGCTTTGATTCAGGAGACGAAATTGCGGGGCTTGGATGAGGCTCTTTGGAGGTCCTTTGGAGCGGGGTCGTTGGATTCCTTTGTGGCGCTGGATGCGGTGGGAGCGGCGAGAGGCCTCTTCATTGCTTGGAAATCGAATCTCTTCGCCCAGGAGTCCACCTTGATGGGGAGGCATATGCTATCGGTGCTGCTTGTTAGGTGTATGGTCCGTGCTGTCACGTCAGCAGGGCGGAGCTGTGGGAGGATTTGTGCGCTGCGGGACGTGCTTTCGATGGCATTCCCTGGATCATTGGGGGAGACTTTAATGTCACTTTTCATTCGTCTGATCGCCCTCGTGCTAGGGGGGCTGCGACCCGGGTTCCCTATCCTTTAGGGAGACCCTCGACTGATTGGCTTTGGAAAACTTGGTTACTTCTGATATTACTTATACTTGGCGGAGAGTGGGAATTCGCGTTCCCGCCTTGACCGGTTCTTGGCTTCGGGTGATATGATGGATAGATTCCCTTCCTGTTCGGTCTCTTCTAGACCGAGAGCTTTCTCCGACCACTCTCCAATTCTTTGGGACTCTGGCGAGAATTCTTCCACAAGGGGTATCTTCAGATACGAGCGCTGCTGGCTATTGGAGCCCTCTTTTCGCGAGGTGGTCATTGATCATTGGGTCTCTGCTCCGGTGGCGGGCTCTGCGGCTGCTCGTCTTAGTCAAAAACTTGATTCCTTGCGTTCGCGTCTGGCCCGCTTTAAGCGTGAGTCGCGGTCGGCGAGGGCGGCCCTCAGAAAGGAGGCGGAGGAGATTATTTGTAGACTTGATTCTGTGGAGAATGAGAGGTCTCTTAGCGTCAGTGAACTTGATTAGCGTTCTTCTGCGCAACACAAGGTGGCGGACGAAGACAAGAAAAGAGCTATCGAATGGCGTCAGCGCTCCAGGCTCAGATGGCTTAGAGACGGTGACGCGAACTCGGCCTATTTCCACAGGGTTGCTAGTGGGAGGAAACGGAACGGTACGCTGCGGGCTATTTCTATTGATGGGCAGCGGTTCGTTGGGGATAGCTCAATGGGCGCAGCCATTTCGGAGCATTTCAGGATCGCCATGTCGGCTCGTCTTCCTCGGCGCTGGAAGTGGCTCGGTGTTGGGGTTCCCTCTATCTCTGCGGAGGAGTGTGCCTTGCTTACTAGGCCGGTTTCATTGTTGGAGACTAAGGAGGCCCTGTGGGAACTTAATCCTGACGCGTCCCCCGGGCCTGATGGCTTTTCAGTTGCTTTCTTCAAGGATTTCTGGGATTTGGTGGGCAAGGAGGTATTTGACGTACTCGTGGAGTTTTGTGGTGGCAACGTGGGGTTTGATAGACTTAATAAAGCCCTTCTTCTCCTCATCCCTAAGCGGGAGGCGACGGAGGATATCGGGGATTTTCGCCTCATCTCCATTTCTAATGCCATTTATTTAATTGTCGCGAAAGTCCTGGCAAGGAGACTGTCTCAGGTGCTTCACTCTATCATCTCTCCCGTTCAGGCGGCTTTCATCAAAGGCAGGCAAATTTCCGACTGTATTGTGGCTGCGTCCGAGATGGTGGCGGATTGGAATAACTCGAGGCGACAAGGCGTTCTTTGGAAGATCGATTTTGCTAAAGCCTATGACAGCGTCGATTGGGCCTTTCTTTGGTCGGTTCTCAAGAGGCGTGGTTTCCCTGTCTTGTGGATATCTTGGATGCGGCGCTGTGTTACGACTTCCTCCTTTTCTCTTCTTCTGAATGGCGGGTTGGAGTGGGGCCGCTTTCAACCTCGGCGGGGCCTTCGGCAAGGGTGCCCCCTTGCCCCCCTCCTATTCGTGATTGCGTCGGACGTTTTGGCTCGAATGGTGAGTCGGGTGGTTGACGCGGGACTATCTAAGGGTTCTCTAAGGGGACCATCTCGGTGCCTCTTATTCAATTTGCGGACGACACGTTGTGCTTTATCGAGGGGGGGTGAGGCGGAACTTGCGGCTATGTCGGCGACTTTAGATCTCTTCAGTGAGCTTTCCGGCTTACGCATGAATGGCATTAAATCGAAGGTCATCGCTTTTGGTGTTTCGGAGGCGCGTGCTTCGGTTTTCGCCAACATTTTGGGCTCTGCTTTGGCTAGCCTCCCGCTGGAGTATTTGGGGATTCCGTTGGTGGTTGGGCGGCCTCGATTGAAAGATTGGAGCCCGGTGGTGGAGAAGGTGGAGGCGAGGTTGGCTAGCTGGCGTGCTGCTCTCCTTTCAAAAGGAGGTAGACTGGTTCTCCTTCGCTCGGTCCTTGCCGCTATTCCCGTTCACTTTTTATCGACGCGTCGGCTGCCTGCGGGGATCGCCAATAGACTTGAATCTTGCTTCAAGAAGTTTCTTTGGGGGAAATCGGGCAACGGTGGGAGGGGGATTCACTTGGTCGCTTGGGAGGAGGTGTTGAGGGAGAAGTCGGCGGGTGGCTTGGGGGTAAGGAGTCTCAGGTTGATCAACGATGCCTTCTTCCTTAAATGGGCAGCCAGGGTCTGGGGCTGTGATGAAAGCTTCTTCATTTCCATCTTGAGGGGTCTTCACGGGCAGGCGTGGCCTGGTGTGGGAGCTTCGGAGGACGTGGGCGGGAGTTCTCCTTTTTGGCGTGGTATTCAGGAGGCTTTCGTGAAGTATAGATCGTCTTTCAAACCCGTGCTCGGTGACGGCCGCACTTTCTCCTTCTGGAATGATTGCTGTTGGATGGGGAGCCTCTTTCTTCTCGTTTCCCCCGTCTCTTCGCTTTGGCGGAGAATAAGGGTGCCTCCGTCGCTTCCTGCTGGGTGGATGATTCTTGGGCTCCTCGCTTTCTGGGCTCCTTCTCCGATCAGAGGTTCGATGAGTTTCTGGCTTTGTTGAATACTCTTGCTCACGCGGGCTCTCCCTCTGGTGGCTTGGATCACTGGCTTTGGCGGGACGACCACTTCTCCACTCGGAAGGCCTATGGGTCTTTGCTTCGTCCTCCGCCTCCTAGTTCGAATGCTTTGGTGCGTGACTGTGGCTTCTTCTGGGGCCTGGGTTTGCCTCTTCGGATTACCTTCTTCCTGTGGCTCTTGCGTAGAAGGAGGCTCTTGACTCGCGATCGTTGTTCCAGATTGTTACCCTCGGTCTCTAGCACGTGCGGCCTGTGCCTTTCTACTGAGGAAACTCTCGACCATCTGCTATTTCTGTGCCCCATGGTACGGGCATTGTGGGACGACCCCTTCGTGAATTGGATGCTCGCACGTGACGTGGAATCCTTCTGCGATTCCCTCTTCTCTAACAGGCGGTTGGAGAGAAGGCGTTTCCTAGCTCCGGTGGCTTGCTTGTGGTCGCTTTGGCTTGCTCGCAACGAGGCCCTCTTCTCTGAGCAGCAGTTTTACCTGGAGAATGTCTTTTGCCGTGCTAGGGCTTTGGTAGCTGATTGGTGCCTTGTGTGATTGGTTTTGTTTTCTCCCTCTGTTTAGGTGCTGGTTGCCACCCTCGAGAGGCTACCTGCCTCCTTCGCGGGGGGCTTTGTTTCTCTTTCTTTTCTTTTTTGTAACTCCTTCTTTCTCTATTAATAAACTGGGGTGAACACCAACGAGTGTATCCCCCTTGTCTAGGCTTCAAAAAAAAAATCCTTAGTCAGTGACCCTGCCGATTGAGTATCGACTACCGTTTTCTGCAACCTCGGTAGTCAGTACTCGTTCGACAGGGTTACCGACTAAAGATTAATTGATAGTCAGGCGACTAATCGGATTTAGTCAGTTATTAATCAGTTTCGTTTTTTAATTATTTTAAATATATAATCATTTTTTATACATATATTCTTATATATTTGCATAGATTTGTATATTTTCTATACTATCATAATGAAGCAAAAGAAGTATTCGACTTTAAATATAACATTAAGCCTTTTAGAATAAAGTTGCTTTTAAAAAAAGCAATTTTTTTAAAAAATCTCTATGTAAAAGTCGACTGAGTAGTTAGACCGATTAGTCAGGTTGACCTACTAATGGTCGACTAGGCCTAGTCGAGTCGTCTACTCCCCGGCTTGACTAGTCAGACCGACTAGTCGGTTGACTTTTATAACAGTGTATCTAACATAAATAAACACTTTAATAATGGAAAAATTAATGTTGCTATAGTTACCCGTTGAAGCAAATAACATTGGAGACATATGAAGAGTGGTGATTGGTGGAGGCGCCCCCTCAGAAGCAGAAAATAGTGACAACTAGTTTGAATATGGATTGTAACATTGTTGTAAAAAACACCCTTAAGTGCTTAGGCGAGCCGAGGCCTTGGCACCCTAACCCTACCTCAGGCGACACGCTTTGGTCTGACTGTATTAAGGCATCTGCCTTGGCTAAAAGTTCAAAGCATTGGGCGAGCACTTGATTATTTTCTTCTTCAACCGAGGGATTAATTGGATCTCGCTCAAGAACTTTGATTAACCCCCAAAACCTTTTGACAACCCTTCGATTTGTTGCTTCAAGACTCCTTCGTGCCATCGCCTTGGTACTTCTCCTCTGTTGAAGCCCTAATTGTCTTTGCGATCTCCTTCGCATTGTCATTTCCCTCCCACGATTGCACTTCCATCGTTGGGGTCGTCACCTCCTCTTTCTCCCCTCTTGCAGAGGAATCAACGTCCCATTTTGAGGCTAGTTTTTTTAATGGTTTATGTAACTAACTATTTTTTTTGAGAAAAAATGGGGTGAACCTCCAATAGTGGCTCATTTTATGTTACTAAATATATTATATATGCAGATACTGCATAGATATTATGTAGCATTGTTATCGACAGAATGTAACATATGCTGTGCAGCTTAATATACAGAACTGTAAAGGTACTATTTGGAGATTTTTACACTTTTACCCTTTTGAGTTTTTGCAACTACACTTATACCCCTACTTGTCGGTAGAAAAAGAGCATTGCGTCCAATTGACATGTAAACTATGCTCCCTCAAAGTTTGCAAGACTTGCCATAAATATGTCAAATGACTGTCCCTTGTCACGTTATGGATCAGGATTTCGTTAAAATAGATTACCATAAATTTGCCATTAAATGGTTGAAGAATGTGATTCATGGTGCACATAAATGTATTTGGCACATTCGACTGTCTAAAGGGCATGATTGTACACTTATATATACCTACTCCGATTTTGAAAGTTGTCTTCAATTCACCCCATGCTTTAACACTGGTTTGGTGATACCTATTTCTTAAATTTATTTTGGAGAAAATGTCAACGCTTGATAGTATATCTAACATGTCATAAGATGCAAAATAAGGAAGCTGTTTTTGATAGTGATTTTATTTATGATACAACTCTCAAAACACATTCTCCAAGAACTGCCTTTTTCATGTATAAAGAGAGTTGAGAGTACCCACTCAATGGTCTAGTGGTAGTACATTGTGTCTACCACACAAAAAACGAAGGTTCAAATCCCACTCTTGCAGGGGTCGCGTTAGGTAGTCGACGACCATCGCAAAAAATAGTCGAACCTTTCAACATGGATTTGAGTGAGAATCCATGTAGCCGACCATACTTACAGTGGGAGAAGGCGTAGTACATTTTAAAGAGAGTTGAGAAAACCACATAACTCATACGTTCTTGTATATATTCCTTGCTTAATAGCTTGTTGAGTTGCCTTTGCGTCTTGTCTTGCTTGCTTAGGCTCATTGATACTGTGCTAAATGAGGTAGGTTAGCACCCGGAATAAGGTCGATATGATGCGAGATGTTTTTTTATTAAAAATGACTCAGGTAGCTTTTCATTCATGACATCATTGAACTTAGTTAAAAGGGGTTGTACTTTAGGTGATACTTCCATAGGATTTGACTCACTTACACCCTTCCTAATCAAGGTAAAACAATTGATTCCTGAACCTATTGTTGAAAGGGTATGGAGTCTAGAACGATAATGGATTCATGACCTATGGTGGATGGCTAGTGGATGCTTATTTAGATGCATATGGTTCCACACGTGCAACTGTTAGGGATCGAAATTTTGTGATATATCGCTAATATACCAGTATAGACATAGGACTTGGTCAGGACTTGTGGATATCTACAAGTGGATTTAGTCCGCTTCTCAGGGAGAATCCTCTCTCGTGGAGTATCTTCAGCAACTTAGCGATCTTTACGAAGAACTTGTCATATTCTAGTCAACCTATTGACCCAAGCAGGTGGCAAAAAGACCTGAATGACAACTTTATAGATTTCTAGTCGGTCTTCATCCTCGTTATCACTTATCAGACTGTGAAGGACTAATTTCTCACATATGATTCTCTTCCCTCCATCAATGTCATCTTTGGTCGATTACATCAACTCGAGACCTCCATTGGTTATACACATCCTTCATAGACTTCATACAACTTTGCTTTTCTGGCAACACCTGGACGAGGTCGCTGCTACATCTCTTGAGGAAGTCAAGGCATGATTCTGGCCATGGTCGTTATTGCACTTCGTGCATTCATTGCCATATATCCCACCACCCATCTGAGAGGTATTGGGCAAAGTTTGACAAACCACCACCACATGTCAATCTGGCATTATCAACTGATTATGGTGCAACTATGATGGAGATGACCATGAATCATGAACCAACTGGACAAACGGTTCGACTTTCTGCTACAGACTGCTCTTGACTCATGTAACTGCTAGAGAATTCTCCTACCTATAAGAATCTTTCTATTGCGAGTCTACTAACTACTATCTCAGGTATTGTAGCCAACTTTGCTTATGTCTCATCATCGACATGAAGTATTGATTCTAGTGGTGCATCTTCTCACTTGAGTGGAGTAGGCAGTTTGCTGACCTCTTCAGAACTTTCTGACTATTTTGTATTTATTAAATGGAGGTCTTCGGGTACTGTGACACTTATTGTTAATGTGGATGACATACTTATCACTAGTGATGACGGTGCGAGCATTCTTGAGATCAAGGCATTCCTTTAGAAGGTATTTGTCACCAAGGATCTTGGTCAACCCAGATACTTCATAGGCATTGAGGTGATACACACAGTAGAAGGCCTATACTTATCATAGAGGAATTACTATTTGGATATCCTTACAGAAGTTGGCTTGGTTGTATGCCAACCATCAACTATTCTGGCTAAATTACAGGGGCATATCACCTCTACTGATCCGGTATTTGAAGATACCACACGATATAGAAGCTTAGTAGGCAAACCACTATATCTCACTAATAATTGGGCCGACTATATCATCATATGTTGTGAGCAGAACCATTCCATATATGGAGAAGCCTCACTACAACCATTGGCAGGATGTCCATTTGGTCCTTCGATACCTAAACAACTCTACATGAAAAGGCCTCTTCTATCGGGTTAACAACCATACTAATATCACCTCCTATGCAAATGTTGACTTTGCTAGTTATCCTAAGGACATGCGGTCCACTACTAGTTTCTCCATGTTTGTTGGTGGAAACCTTGTTACACGGCGAAGAAAAAATATACAATAGTCTACAGATCAAGCGTAGAAGCAGATTATAGTGCAGCGACTCAAGCTACATACAAGATTGCTTGACTCATCTCCTTTCTATAGGAACTTGGACTCCCTGTTATAACTCTGGTTCCTCTTTGATGTGACGAGAATTCCGCAATGTACGTTGCCACTAATCCTATTTTCAATGGGCGGACCATGCATATTGAGATGGACCAAATGCCTATCACTTCATTCCAGAGACAGTACGATGAGGGAAGATCTCTACTCCGCACATTTCCATAGAGTTCCAACTTGCGAATATATTCACCAAGGCACTTATAAACAATACATATCGCTGTTGACTTCCAAGTTGGGCAATGATCGATAGACATGATCCAACTTAGTAGTTTCTATTTTTGATTATTCCCTTGTCCAATGTTTCTACTTGTAACCCTTTGGGGACTATTATGTAAGTGCTACTTGTTGGGTCATAGGGTTTCATGCTATATAAGAAATCCTATCCCATGAATAAACCTCATTTCATTGCATTTTCATTTTCTTCCACAAGACTAAACATTAGACTTATTCCTCATCGTATATATCTAAGAGAAACAGAAAAAAATGTCAATAAGAACAAGATAATAATGATAATGATTCCTCAAATGATCAAGATGTCTATTGGGTCTTCAAACATCAAGGTGGATCTAATCAAACAAAATAATCGAATTAAGTGTACCCAAAACAAGAAAAGAGCTCTAATGATATTTCCTATGTTGGTAAGATTCACAATCTAGGTGGGTAGTGAGGGGGAGCTGACAAAAAAACCTTAGGAAGCTTTTGCAAAGAGCAAAGGCCTCATTACTGGTGCCATAAAACACTTGAGGAAGGAGGATTGGCAAGGAGAAAACTAAATCCCAAAGCAAATAGTAGTAATCGGTGATAGAGAACTCGAGGTTAGCATAATCCACACCAAGTGATAGACACCCCCATGGGTCATATCAGTCAATGCCATAGAGCGCCTACAACCTTCATAGCACACACCAATCGCCTTCTTAGTCAAGATATCATGTAAAACAAGAGAGACAACACAAAAAATCGCTTCACAATTTGAATTTTCTATAAATCCGACTTACTGACAACAAGTTGGTAGGGAATTTCGGAGGAACAAGAATGTCAGTGGGCATGCTAGTAGAAATAAGAGTAACCTCCCTCTCCATTCAGCATGGGATAGTTTACCCTTAACAACTTATATTGTCCGACGTAGGTGCACCGATCAAACTGTCGAAGGAGACTATTCTCTCTACACAAATAAGTAGAGGCTCAGGTATCAACCAACCAATCTGCATTAGAATCATCTTGAATTTAACAAGTTAAAATACTATGAGGGTGCGTTTGGTTCGTGGGTTATCTGGGGGAAGATAACCCATTTTTGTGTTTGTGTGTTTGGTTGGTGGGTTAAGGGTTAGGAGGGTTTGTGTGATGTGATTGTATTGGAATTTGAAAAAGTGGGTAGTTATTATGATATGATTGTATTGGAATTTGAAAAAGTGGGTAGTTGTTGTGATGTGATTGTATTGAAGTTTGGAATAGTGAGTAGAAGTTGAGTATTTTATGATTTTTAGTTGATATGATGGTATAATATATATTTTTTTTGATAGAAATGGAGTGGGCCCCATTAGTAGGTTAAAAGTATGGGTTTTGGGGGGTTACCCACCCAAAGTGGGGGGGGGGGTAACCCCCCAACCGAACGGGGCCTGAATGATCGCCAACAACAATATCAGAGTGGTCACCATGTTGGGATGGAGCAGAGCTAACATGAGACAACATACTTATGCATTGCATCATATAATTGAAGTCTCCTTTACGGACTAGCACAAACTGTCTGTCACTATCTATGGTCACAACACGAGCTGTGGGGGGATGATCATGCTTGGCCCAACAATCGCTCTCAGGATGACGTGATTTCCCATAAAATATGCATTAAGTGCATCCTCATCATCTCCTAGGTGTGGTGCGAACTTAGCCATCTCCTCGACATGTGCCTCAAATGTGGTTCGCATGGAGACGGTTGTTATTTTGATCTCCAACAACGATATTGAAGGGATCGAGTTCGATAAAAAACACCATAACCATCACGTGTTTGCGGTAATCTTTCTATTTTGGACATTTGCATCATGGATTTTTGTTGGGAAAAACCAATTACATGTTCTATTCCATAAGCCCTAGGCTCTCTTATATAGGAGAGTAGCCTATGGGTAAATTACATAAAGAGGACAACAGAAAAATAAAATAACGAAGAGGTACAGTTAATCTATATGCGTCAACACTCCCCTCAAGATGGAGCATAGATATCAATCATGCTCAGCTTGGATGCACACTTCTGGAATGGGCCTCGAAGTAATGCCTTGGTGAAAATATCAGCAGTCTGATTCTCTGATGTGACGTGAGATGTAGCAATGTACCCCTTCTGAACCATGTCACGTATGTAGTGACAGTCAACCTCAATGTGCTTGGTCCTCTCATGAAAGGCTGAGTTATTTGCAATGAACAAGGCGGCCTGATTGTCATACTCCAACATCATAGGAAGAGGTATATCAAGACATAGATCTGCAAGTAAAGATTTCACCCACATCATTTCTGTGCTAGCCTGGGCCATAGCCCTGTATTCGGATTCAGCAATGGATCTAGCTACCACTGTCTGTTTCTTGCTCCTCCACGAAACTAGAGCATCTCCAACATAGACTGCAAATCCTGATGTGGACTTCCTGTCCTTGGGGCATCCTGCATAGTCTGCATCAGCACATGCCGTGATAGAGATTTCCTTTCCTTTCTTAAATAGCAGGCCTGCACCTAGAGATGATTTTAAATATCTCAGAATCATGTGTATTGCATCCATATGGGCCTGACGTGGTTGCTCCATGAACTGGCTCACACGATTCACTGCAAATGTTATATCAGGTCTAGTGATCGTGACATACAGTAGTTTGCCTACCAGTTCTCTGTACCTTCTCTTGTCCACCTCTTCTGTGTCATCATCATAGAGCTTCATGCTAGGATCCATTGGTGTCGTAGCAGGTCGACACCCTAGCATGCCTGTCTCACTCAATAGATCTGTAACATACTTCCTCTGTGACATTACTAATCCATATGGATTTCTAGCAAACTCCAGCCCCAGAAAATATCTAAGGACTCCCAAGTCCTTGGTGACAAACTCGGTCCCCAGCCTTTCCTTTGCCTGCTTAATGCCCTGCTCATCATCACCTGTAATCAAGATATCATCAACATAAACCATGATTACAATGATACCTCTAGCCGTCTTCTGTACAAACAAGGAATGATCAGCATTTGAGCGTTTATATCCTTGTTTCTCAAAAAGATCTGAAAGCTTTTGAAACCATGCTCTGGGGCTCTGCTTAAGGCCATAGATGGCCTTATGTAATATGCATACCTTGGAACACTCCCCCTCAACAGCAAAACCAGGTGGCTGTTGCATATAGACTTCCTCCTGCAAGTCGCCATACAGAAATGCATTCTTCACGTCCAGTTGATAAAGTGGCCAGTCTCTAGCAACTGCAACTGATAACAGGATCCGTAGAGTAGTGGAATGACGCGCCACATGGGGGAATGTGTCAAGGTAATCTACCCCATATGTCTGTGTGAAGCCAGGTGCAACCAGGCGTGCCTTGTACCTGTCAATGGAACCATCTGCATTGTGCTTCACTGTAAACACCCATTTGCAACTCACCGGGCTGACATCTGGAGGTATAGGAACCAGGCTCCAGGTTCCTCTGGATTGAAGTGCCGCCATTTCTTCTTCCATTGCTAGCCGCCATTTAGCATCCTGCAAAGCATCATGATGATTCCGTGGAATGTCTGTAGCTGAAAGTGCCAATGCAAACGTCCTGAAGTCTCCAGATAGCCTCTCAAAAGACACGGCTGCTGATAATGGATATTTGGCACAGCTTCTCTTCGGCTTGCGTAGAGCAATTGGAACATCCAAATCATTTGTATTCTCACCATGCTCCTGCAATACATCCTGCTGAGAAATGTCGTCAGATCCATCAACATTAATATTTTCATTACATACCATAGGCGAGCTAGTTGACGGGTCAGGACCATGAGCTGGAGGAGGCCTGCGGGTGTAATGAATGGTAGTGGAGATACTAGCGGTGGCGGTGGTGGTGGCGGTGGTGGTGGTGGTGGCGGTGGTGTTGTTTGTGGCAATGGTGGTGGTGGTGCCATTAATATGGCATCAGGAGGTATAGGTGGTAGCTGCATGTCTCCAGATGCTGAAAAATACATAACAGATTCAAAAAATGTAACATCTGCACTGATCATATACCGCCGACGCACAGGATCAAAACACTTGTACCCCTTTTGAGTTCTGGAGTACCCCACAAAGACACACTTGACAGCCCTAGGAAAGAGCTTGTCAGTACCAGGCGACAACTGATGGACGAATGCGACTGACCCAAACACACGAGGAGTAAGAGCGAACAAATCCTTGTCTGGATAAATGAGTGAAAAAGGAATCTGTTCATTCAAGACAGATGAGGGCATACAGTTGATTAGGTAACATGCAGTAAGAACTGCATCACCCCAGTAGGAGTAGGGAGCATTACTCTGTATAAGAAGAGATCTTGTGACATCAAGAAGGTGACGGTGTTTTCTTTCAGCAATCCCATTCTGTTGAGATGTATGCGCACAAGAGGTTTGGTGAATAATCCCTTTTGAGGAGTAGTAATTGGCCAAAGTGTGGGTGCATAACTCTAAAGCATTATCACTTCTTACAAGTTTGACAGATGTGGAGAAAACATTCTGAATTTCATTTAGAAAATGGATAATAATATTTCCTGCTTCAGATTTATTTTTCATAAGAAACACCCATGACACTCTCGAGAAATCATCCACAAATACAATACAAAACCTGTGTCCCTGATGATCAGGAACACGACTCGGACCCCAGACATCTATATGAAACAACTCAAATTTGGAGTTACTACTCCGACCTGGACGACTGGGAAAGGATGACCTGTGATGCTTTCCCAACTGACATGCCTCACACTGGATAGGTGTGTGAGAGAGACCATAGGGTAGAACTCGACACAACTTCTGAAGCGGTAAATGACCAAAACGCAGATGCCACAGGAGAGGAGATACTTGTCCAACAGGAGAGGATGTGGTTCCGGCAAATGGGGTCTAGTTCAGACGGTAAAGGCCTCCTTGCTCATAGCCATGACCAATCACGTTGCCCCGTACGGGTGTCCTGAAAAATCAAAGAAGATGGATCAAAAATAGCTCGACAATGGAGATCCTTCGTAATCTGACTAATTGACAACAGATTCATAGAAAATGCGGTGCATGTAGGACATTCTTAAGCTGCATAGAAGATGTCAATCTAATCTCCCCATGACCCGTGATAGGGGAATGCGTGCCATTAGCAATCACTACTGTCCGTCCTGGAGGGATCTGAGTGTATCCTGTAAGTAGACTCTGGTCGCCACATAGATGATGTGTAGCATCCGAGTTCATGATCCATGGCAATGTATCAGATCTACTACTGTGGAGTGCAAGTGTACTACCTGAAGTACTAGTAGATGCAGAGGCATAAGCAGCAGCATCAGTATGACTCTCTGTAGTTGGTGCTGGACCAGATGGTGGGATGATGCCCCTGAGGCGGGCAACTAGATCATCAAATCGTTGATCCAAGGTAGCAGCAGATGGGGGCTCTATCTGCTCAGGGGCTCGTGCAGATGCAGGGAATCCGTGCTTCGAATAGCATGTGTCTTCATTATGTCCGACTCGGTGACAATATGTGCATGTTGGCCTAGTGCGGCCACCCCTTCCACGAGGTCCACGTCCACGGCCCTGTTGATGAAATCCACGGCCTCTGTTTGCCGCCATGGCTGATGAATTCTGACTCGCAGCTGCTGAAGGCACTGTGATCCTACTCAATCTATGAAAGGCTTCCTCCATGGGAGGAGTAGTCGAGTCTGCCAAAATCTGAGACCGTGCTGCCTCATACTCTGGATCGAGTGCAGCGAGAAACACACCCACCATCGTCGCATTCCTGTATGTCTTCTGCTGTTCTGGCGTGGCGGTAAGATGCATGAAGCTATAGAGCTTCTCGAACATCCCTCTCAGTGATGTGTAGAGAGAATGTAAAGGACGTCCGTTCTGCTTTATTGTGAATATATCATGTTGCAGTTGCAGGATCTTCGTTTCGTTCTTCGCTTGAGAATATGTCGCCGCCAGGATATCCCACATGTCTTTGGCTGTGGGTTAATGTAGAATGTCATTGGCAATTTCAATAGCCAATGTGCCAGATAGCCAGACCTTGGCATATGCATCATCTGCCTCCCATGAGGCATGGACTCCAGTCTTCTCTGCAGGCTCAGGTTCGGTAAGAATGTGCTTCTTACCTGTAGACTTCATCATACTCATGAACTGCATTGCCCACAGTTCATAGTTCGTACCATCCATCTTGACAATGGGCGTTGGACCACGAAATGCGCCAATAGACGGGATATCTGCCTTGCTTTCTGACATACTGGAGACGGAAGACTGGAGCGATTGACAGAAGATAATCTTTGTCTACAATGACATAGACGGGATTAGTTGCATGTGTAGACGTCAAGCAACTATCCCCATGAATATGTGCGCGCTACGGTCTTGACACGCGCAATTAATCACAATGACGCACGCAAACTATGGGCTGGCGCATAGAGTTCACGCGCAGGGGTGCACAGTCAGCGCGGTAAGCGCGCAGGAGTGCGCGTGTGTCTTGCACACAGATCAGATCTCGCGCACAGATGCGCACAGGTGCGCCCAGATGCGCAGAGGCGATGCGCGAGGCGCGCTGAGGCGATGCGCGCAGATGCGCGAAGCGCACAGGCCACGCGCACAGATGCGCTAGGCGATGTGCACAACCCACGCTAGGCGATGCACAGATGCGCTAGGCGATGCCCACGCGCACAGATGCGCTAGGCGATGCACACAGGACTGCCTAGGCCACACGCACAGATGCGCTAGGCGATGCCTAGGGCTGGAGCACCGCAGATCGGAGAAGGAGACCGCCGCAGATCGGGTGGGGTGGGCGGCGCCGAGTAGAGAGAGGGGCCCGGCGGGTGGGGTGGGTTAGGGTTAGGGTTTCGAGAACTCCGGTCTAGGACCGTCGCTCTGATACCATGTTGGGGAAAAACCAATTACATGTTCTATTCCATAAGCCCTAGGCTCTCTTATATAGGAGAGTAGCCTATGGGTAAATTACATAAAGAGGACAACAAAAAAATAAAATAACGAAGAGGTACAGTTAATCTATATGCGTCAACAATTTTATATAAAGATTCAGCTAAGAGAAGTATTCAAGCTAAAGGGCGACCAACCTGTGTCAGATTCATCATATCATAAAATGTTTGGAACACAATGCTAGAATTTGTGGTCCTTCCCACAAGTCTCCTTCAAAATGGAAGGTAGAATGAGGCGGTTTCTTGAGTTCGAGGCAAGGCATAAGCCTCAATGCGACTGAGGCTTAAGCATCATTTCCGCCAAAAAGGGATAACATTTAGTAAAATATATTTTTACAATATTTAGAAAACTCAAATACAAAACAAATCTCTATTTATTAATTGCAGAGCAATCCTCTATCACATACTATATATGAAGATGTTATAAAAGAGACATAAATGAAAAATGGAACATCATATGAGACTACTAAAATGACTACTATACAAATAAAATAAACACATAGATACTAACATGCATCGCATAACATTAACTTCCCTTGTTTGTAGTGTCATGTATCGTGAGTTGAGTTTCTTTCTGTTTGTCCAAGCTGAGCATTGCATGCTCCAGCTTGAGGGGAAGTGTTGGAGCATTTGGTTGTGCGCTACATGAGTTGTAGATGGGTAAATGGTTCACTCCAGGATCCATTTACCTCATCCATGTGTTTAGTCCCACATCTACCGGTGGTGGGACTCGGAGGCTATGTGGAGGCTCTATAAGGAGTTCCAGACCTCCTGTATCCATTGAGAAAAAGCAATGCAACATATGGCTCTTTGAGGCCTTCTCCTGTAGTTTCATCTTGCTCCTTAGGGAGTAGGGTTCCACGTAAAATTTCGGTGTTCCAAGTTTATCTTCCTAATTTTTGTGAAGACTAAAAAAGGGGGTGGCACGCGATGGTGAACGCCCCTTGGAGATTAATTAATTAAGAAGAAAAGTACAAGCTGAATGTTACATCATCCATGACTCGAGAAACCCCATGGATTGGATACATATATTTTCACTATAGAATCTTTGATCCAAGAAGAGAAGAGCGTTTCTAGCAATCTCGATAGACCAAATAAGTGCCAAGGGCTTCAGCTGATCCAACCTTGACCGTCGCAGCATCCCTTGTAGAGATAGCCAGAACGCTTCAAGGTTTTTGGTATACACCCATTGAATGACAGTCCTCCCAGAAAGGAGCGGACCAGGTACATAGGAGGAAAAGATGTTCTATAGATTCAATCTCGGATCCACAAAGTGGGCATCTATCAAAAACCTCCCCAAAGAATCTGACGCATCTGTCTCTCATCATCAGTCTTTTCCTCCTGAAAAGCCAGAAGAAAAACCCTATCCGCTCCGGTAAGCCAAGCGTCCAAATAAATTTGCAGTCTCTAACCAAGTCATCCGTCCTTGAAGGGGGAGGTCTACAAATTGCCTCGTAAGCCTTTTTAACCGACAAATGACTCAATCTCCAAGCCCAATAGTCGCAACCCGAAGACGGCCCCTCGATCTGACGCAGCGAGTCCACTAATAGTAAGACCTCCTCCAGCTGCTGATCTGAGAAATTAGTCACAAACAGAGGTGTCCAGTTTCTATCAGACCAGCATTCAGCAACCCACACCTCTCGATCCAAAGCTAAGGCAAAAAGCGGGGGGTAGCGAGTGTTAATCGGACCCTCTCCTATCCAGTCGTCGGTCCAGAAAGCAAAGGATTCCCGTTCCCTAAAATAGGCTTGAAAGGCTCTCTAAAGCACGGTAAAACCTTCATAATCCCCTTCCAAAAAGCAGAGGGCTACAAGCTCCCAGAAAACAACCCATGCCGAACGAGCGAGAAATACCATAGATGTGCCTGATGAGAGAGCAACATAGATCTTCGTCTCTCCCCCACAACCTGCTGACCCACTTCACCAACAAAGCCTTATTCATTGAATCTAGACACGTTATTCCCAGACCACCATCTGCCTTTGGAAATGTGACCGACTCCCAGTCAACCAGGTGCATCCCATTACCCTCCACTTCGGACTTGTTCCACATAAACCTTCTTATGAGTCTCTCAAGACGTTTCCTGATCCCCACTGGTAGAAGGAGAGAAGACATGAAATAGATCGGGATCGCAGAAAGCACTGCCTTCACCAGCACGAGGTGACCCCCCTTAGAAATCCATCCCGAGATCATTTTTTTCCATTTTTTCCACAACCAGTAGCCATTCTGACATCCTGATTCTGCCGGACATCAGCGGAATGCCCAAATAACGGATAGCAAGTGACCCGCGCTCCGTGCGAAGCTCGCCACTACAGTCTTGTATTTCTTCGTCCGACAGAGTAAAGGGGATCATTGTGGACTTTGCTAAATTTAAAGTCAACCCAGACATTTCTCTAAAAATCTCCAGAGTAAGCGCCATACCATTGGCCTCCTCCTTCCACCCCTCGATGGAAAAAATCGTGTCATCAGCATATTGAAGGAGCGAGATTGAAAAGTCGCCAACAGAAAAACCCTTTGTGTTTTCAGAGCTCTGAATGCGGTCAACCATGCACGCGAGGACGTCTGAAGCAATGACAAACATTAAAGGAGCGAGAGGGCAACCCTGTCTGATCCCTCTTTGAGGCTGGAAAAAGCCCCCCTTCGGACGACTGTTCACCAGAACCATCAGTGACATAGTGGTGATACAACGTTTCATCCAAGACACCCATATCTCCGGAAAACCACGCCTGTGTAGGGCCGACCAGAGAAACCGCCAATACAACGTGTCTTTGGCCTTTGCGAAACCAACCTTCCATAACATAACTTTCTTCTTATCTCTTTTTCACTCAGCGATAATCTCCGAACAATAGCCAGACTGTCCAAAATCTGCCGACCCGAAATGAAAGCTGATTGGAAAGGGGAGATAATGTGCTCAAGGACTTTGCTAAGTCTAATACCAAACGCCTTCGCGACGATGAGGTAGATAGCATTTGAAAGGGAGATGGGTTTGAAGTCTCCGATTCTTTCGGTCGTATCGCACTTCGGAAGCAAAAAAATAAGGGCCTTGTTTAGCTTGTCAAAGCCTGCATTGCACTTACAACATTCCTCTACCACTTCTAGCACCTCATTTCCCACGAGACCCCAAATTCCTTATAAAAACTAACAGGAAAACCATCACCAGGTGAGCCATCCGCATTAAGGTTCCATACCGCATTCTTCAGCTCCTCTAGTGTTACCATGGAAGGCCGTATCCCGATATATCGGCGATATATCAGCGATATATCCATATCGACATGGGACCGACATCGAAATCGATATATCGATATATCCGATTTCAGGCATTTTCTTCAGAAAGATTCCTAGATATAGCGATATATTGGCGATATATCGGCGATATATCGTCGATATATCGATATCGACATGATATCGAAACGATATCGATATCGATATGTCCTTCCATGAGTGTTACCTTTTGGATAAGATTGTTGGCGTGGGCCTCCGAGAGTCGAGAAGCACCTTCACCAGACCACCTCCAAGGTCTCACTGAAATTCGCCTAGAGGTCATCAGAAAATGATCCGCAATTGCACGCTCTATCTCTCTATCACCCTCCACTCTGACGTCATTAACTAGAATCGAACTAATGTTATTATGACAATGCCTCCCGCAGACCATTCTGTGATAAAAACGCCGTATTAGCATCCCCTCTTTGAGCTAGTTGTGTCTAGATCTCTGCTTCCACTCTACAACCCGTTTCCTGTCCTCCATAACAATATTTTTTTGTGTGCCTCTGCCCTTTGAACATCCTCTACATCATCAAGTATCGCAACCTCTCTTTCAGCCTCGGATCTCACAACGCTGCGGGCCTCTGTAGTCTCTTTCTTGAACTGGCAGAGCTGAATACGAAGCGATTTGAGCTTTTGACCAAATCTCGCTGCAGCTGACCAGGTCATGGGCGCGGAAGACCAGTGAGAAGAGACCAAGTCTCTAAAAGAATCCTCCAGCAACCAGGCCTTTTCGAACCTAAAGAAACCCCGAGGCGAGGCGATATCCCCCGAATCCCATGCAATTGGCGTGTGGTCTGATCTTGTTCTAGCCCTACTAGAAGAGAAGGAGAGAGAGAGGGAACAACTCAAGCAGTTCCCCCGAGGCAAGGAAGAGGTCAATTCGTGAACGAGAGCTCGTTGATCTCCAAGTGCACTTTGTGTCAACAACATCCAATACCTCCATCCCCAAGACATCAATCAGCTCGAGGAAGTCTGTAGAGCTCGGGTCCTGTCCACCTCGTAGCCCCGGTCGATCAGTCGAAAATAACAAGACATTAAAATCACCTCCCACAAGCCAACAAGTATTCGGGAAGGTGGATTTGGCTTCCCGCATATCCAACCAGAGTCTTTGGCGGGCTGCAGGGAGGCATGGCCCATACACACACGAGAAAGCAAACATCATATTCAGTTGAGTATGTTCCAGTAGTACCGTGAGCACATGAGTACCCTTCACCTCTTCTGAAAAATGAAGTTAGGTTTCTTCCATGCCAGTAATAGACCCCCGCGCTGCCACAAGCATCAAGGGTGCGTAGACCCGTGATATAGCCTGCACCAAGAGAATTCCATATATTGGGAGGACAAGAGTCAAGCTTGGTTTCCTGTAGAAAGATAACATCACAACACCATACTTTGAACCTTGAACCCAAGGTTACTCTCTTCTCCGGGTCACCCAGACCTCTTACATTCAAAGAGAGAATCTTCATTCAGGAACCATCAACCACCTCTTCAGGGAAACCGCTGACAGTCTGGCCACCTCCGCCTTGTGCTCAGAGATCATGTGTATCACAGTCAGGCGTTGCTTGGCCGGTTGTCTTCTTTGATATCTTTTTCCGGATCTCTTATCGACACAAAGGCTGGTGTCGCTCTCACTTTGCACTGTTTCAGGGGCCAAATGTTCATTGGAATAGTCATCCAACACGAGGCTTTGAACAGAGGCTCGACGAGTCTTAGGAAAGGGGTTTTCTGGACGTTCTGGACCACATAATCCTTTCCCAAGGACATCCCTGCAACCAAGGAAAGGCTCGACTGTTAAAGCCAATGGAGATGGACGCAACAACGAGATGACCTCCCCTGTGGTTGCAGAAATCATGTGTGTAAGGACTGCTTGTTTGAAAGGAGGCTGGCCCGAGTTCAGCCGTACAAGGGGATTGGGGTCTGAGAACTCGGAAGAGTTGAGCACAGGAGGGCTTTTCCAAGGATGTATCGGATTCACGGGGTGACCTGATTCTGCTTAGCACTGGAGCCTCCCGAAAGTTGTAGCCGAGTCCAACACGGAGCCTCATCATGTGGGGGTTCGAAGAATGCTGAGAGATAGAACCGGGTCGGGTTCGAAAAACCCCTATCAGATTCAGGAGATTGGAGTGCTGGAGGGGAGGCGAAGCGACATTGGTAAACCGAGAAGCCGAAGCGATAATCCGAAACATGCCCCGATGTAGAGCCGTACTTCGATGGCACCTCGAGAGACGGGATAACTGAAATGGTCGAAAGTTGACGTGGCACAGAGGGGGGAGACGGATCAACATGGGCGAGCTCCAACTTCAATGGGGGCGGCAGAGGCGGAGGAGGAAGAAAGGTCACCCGCAAGGGGAAGGAGAACCATCCTAACGTCAGGGTGACATCAGCCTCCATTGCCGCCCATACAGGGCACTCCATCTGAAGCTGGGTGACGAGGGGTCTTCCCTGTGTAAGCAACCATCAGAGAGGAGGCACATCACTGTCCCCAAATGTGATAGCACATGACCAAGGCGATGGACTGAGCGGGAGAGTAAGGGGACCCCCATTACCCAGGCAACACATTTTAACACCACGTCATCAGATCCATCGGAGAACCGAGGCACCCTCTACCGGACGTCATCTCCATTCCTAGAAGATCGAATCAGACACTCCAACTAAGAGTGGGAGAGACCTCGAGCACAACACTTTTGAAAGCCTATTGCCACCACATCTCCGGAAAACTCAGCTC
Source organism: Ottelia alismoides (assembly GCA_037367405.1). Lineage (NCBI taxonomy): Eukaryota > Viridiplantae > Streptophyta > Magnoliopsida > Alismatales > Hydrocharitaceae > Ottelia > Ottelia alismoides. The sequence goes on from JAZKJV010000124.1 coordinate 142,024, forward strand.
CGAGCAGGAGAGAAATACCCGCCCAAATCGACGCTTAAGAGATGGATGGCTTTGTCCATGAACCAATCAAGACACCATCTTTTTGCTCTTGTATCTCCGAAGAAGATCCTCTAACAACATCGACAAATGACCTTCTGAGAGAGCCGCTGCTCGGTAGTGCCACCAACCCAACTCCTTTGCCACTTTCTGCTGACTCATTTGCATTAGAAGGGATCCCAACAGCACTCGCTGCCGAAGAACACTGGCTGAGAATACAGGCGATATGGCGATGCCTTACCGGCCCACATGAAAAACAATGAGGAGAGTTGCACGAAGCCGCAGCATGCCCCGATCTCCCACATCTAAAGCAACGACGACCATGCTTGCGGTGCGACACGACCACCCAACCCTTCATTGCTCCCTCCCTCGCTGCGACCCGCTTTCGATCGGCGAGTTGAACTTCTCTTCACACGCTTGGCTTCCAAAATCTCCCTTTGCATCACTTCTTTTCGCCGTCGCTCCGTCCAGTTTGTCTTTCTAATATGCTCTGTTTATCGTTCCGCTTTCGCATTCCTATTTTCTAACACTCACAAAGTGTGAGAGTGCGTTAGAGGGGGATTAGTGCTTCACCACTTGGACTTAAGCATTTTGGTTGGTGGTCAATGGACCTAATTGGGCCGATGTCACAATGTATGCTTGGCTACATCGGAAATAAGTATCCAAATATATTCTTTTGTAAGAGTATGTGAGCTCATAATGACCACAAACTAATTAAATTTGAGAACGCAATAAGATGTAAATAATGTAAACGGTAAATTTTCTCGAAACTTTAGCAAAGTTTCCCGTTATAATGGTAGCATTTCAAGGTAATTTTGGTAGAAGTTTCTCGTAGAAAACCTGTATTTAAAAGAAAATCTTGAAAGAATATTAACAACGAAAGAATGATTCAAAAAGACAACTTAGCATTTATAGGAATCTCTAATATTAGCAGATGATGAAGAACCGTTATGCCTCACCTCATGGTTGGGTAAATCACATGAAGCAACCCAATATGCATAGCTATTTTTACCTACATGGGGTTTTACTCATGTTTCTACATCGAATGCTAATAATACTATACCGATATTAGCATATGGTGAAGAACTGACGTGCCTCTTATCCTGGGTGAATGAATCATGTGAAGCAACATGTGTTTAGCGATATCACAACCGCCTCACCTAGGTATAGCTTTACTCATATTTTTTCAGTTGATGCTAATATTTATATGATGAGTGTTGAGGGAAAAGAATGGATTACATTAATGAGAGACCCTAGGATTCTCTTATATAGGAGAGGAACCTATTGAGCAAATTACAAGAAGAAAACAAAAGAAGTAGAACACTCCCCCTCAAGCTGAAGCATATATATCGATCAGACTCAATTTGGAACAACATCTGATAAGGCCTTCTGGCTAGGGCCTTAGTAAGAACATCTATTGTTTGGTCTCCAGAGTTGACATGCGTAGTGGCAATAAGACCCTTCTGTATCATGTTACGAGTGTAGTGACAATCCACCTCTATGTGCTTCATCCTCTCATGAAAGGTTGGGTTGTTGGCAATGAAAAGAGCAACCTGATTGTCACATTGGAGGTACAAGGGAAGAGGCACCTCCAATGTTCAGGAAGGCGGTATGCGGTATTCAGTCGGAGGGGTCACTGCATAGAGAGTATGCGGTATGCGGGAGAGTATGCGGGGAGTATGCGGTTTTATGCGGTTTGGTATTTTTTATTATTAAAAATATAAATATATCTTTAATATCATGTTAATATCATCTAAATATTATATCTCTTGAATATAATAATAAAGAATTGAAGGTATAAGGAACAAAACTATTGGGATAAAAATAATATAGAGTCGAATGAGCAAAAACATCAATTAAAAGAGTGTTAGGTCGGGTGTCTGCGATTAGGTTTGGGTTTTACAAAATGTTTATTTGAAAATCGGCCGCATACTCGGCCACATATACCGCATACTCGGCCGAGTATGCGGTCTGACCCGCCTAGATGCCGATTTGGTCATACTCGGAGCGCCAGGGCTTTCGAGTATGAGTATGCGGCCGAGTATACGGTATACTCGGCTGATTTCCTGAACACTGGGCACCTTTACAGTCATGTCAGTAAGAGCAGATCTGATCCACATCATTTCTGTGCTAACCTGCGCCATGGCCCTATATTCTGACTCAACACTCGATCTGGTAACCACAGTCTGCTTCTTGCTCTTCCTAAATCAGGGAATTCCCTATGAATATAGCAAAGCCCGATGTAGACTTTATAGCCTTTGGACACCCAACATAATCTACATCTGTACATGCTGTAACTGAGAGAGATGTGCCCCTGCTGAAAAGAAGTCCCATAGAAGGTGAAGTCTTCAGGTATCTCAGAATCACATGGACTACATCTATATGTGTCTGTCTGGGCTACTCCATAAACTGACCCACTTTGCTCATGGCAAAGGATATGTCGGGCCTGGTAATAGTCACATATAGTAGCTTGCCAACAAGCTCCTTGTACCTCCTCTTGCCGACCTTCTCAGTGTCATCATCGTAGAGCTTCATGCTTGGGTCAATATGAGTAGTGGCAGGTCTGCAATCTGGCATGCCTGTCTCTGAAAGAAGATCTGTAACATACTTCCTTTGGGTCATCACAAGACCTCGCTGGTTCCTGTCAACCTCCAGTCCAATGAAGTAACGTAAATGTCCAAGGTCCTTTGTCACAAAGTGTTGATATGGGAAGTCTTTGGCATCATGAATGTCCTGTTCTTTATCCCTTGTAACAATAATGTCATCAACGTAAACAAGAATGATAATAGTACCTATCTTGGTCCTCTGCACAAACAAGGAGTGATCAACAATCGATCACACAAACCCCTGCTGCTTTATCAAGTCCGAGAGCTTCTGGAACCATGCTCTTGGACTCTGTTTAAGGCTATATACAGCTTTGTGTATCCTGCAAACCTTCTGACACTCCCCCTCAGCAGGAAACCCAGGTTACTGCTGCATGTAGACCTCCTCCTGTAGATCACCATAGAGGAAGGCATTTTTTACATCAAGCTGGTACATGGGCCAATCTCGTGTCACAACAACAGAAAGTAGAATACGCGGAGTAGAATATTTGGCAACCGGGGAGAAAGTATCATGATAGTCCACCCCATATGTTTGGGTGAACCCACATGCCACAATTCTCGCATTATAGCGCTCGACACTGTCATATGCACGGTGTTTTACAATGTACACCCATTTGCATCCCGACAACAGATGCGTCAACTGGAACAGAAACAAGACTCCACGTACCGCATGACTGTAGCGCGACATGGCTAACCTCTACTGATTGTCCTGAAGAGCCTCCTGATATGTCCGTGGTATCTCCATGGCTAATAGTGCTAAGGTAAATCTCCTGAAATCCTTTGACAGCCTGCTCAAGGAAACCTGGGCTGCAAGAGGATAAGTAGCACACTTACGTTTCGACTTACACAGAGTAACCATCATATTAAGATCATTTTCCAAATCAATAACCTGTGAGGTCCCCTCTTGAGAGGGCACCTTCACATCCTGTATGGAATCCTACTGCGCAGACAACTCAGTAGTGCCTTCAGTAGAAATAATGTACTCATTACATACCTGAGCCTTGCTGGATGACGGGAAGACCTGTGAGCAGGGGGAATCGAGGAGACGTGTGAGTAAAAACACATGGCAAAAACTAAGTCACATTAGAAGGTGGAGCCATAGGGCAGGTGTAAAGGCAGGAGTAGGTATAGGTGGTGGTGGTGGTTGAGGAGGTGGTGGTAGAGAAGGAGTAGAGGGAGGTGGAGGAACAACAATAGGAGGTGGGGGCATGTAGATCTCATCGTCAGAGTCAGATGGGGCTAGTCTATCATCTGTAGGAGAAAAATACATAACAAACTCAAAGAAAGTAACATCAGCACTGACAAGGTATTTCGGCTTCAGAATATCAGAGCAACGGTACCCCTTTTGGGTACGAGAGTAGACGACAAAGGCGCATTTGACAGCTCTAGGAGAGAGCTTGTCACGACCTGGAGAGACATCTTGAACAAAGGAAATAGATCCAAACACACGATGTGTAAGGGAGAAAAGATCCTTCTCAGGAAACGCAATCGAGAAAGGAATCTTCTATCCCAACACAGACGAGGGCATGTGGTTCGTCAAATAGCATGCAGTAAGGACAACATCGTCCAATAAGCATAAGGAGCACGACTCTGTATCAACAAGGTTCTGGTCACATCAAGTAAGTGATAGTGTTTGCGCTCGGCTACACCGTTCTGACGGGATGGAAAAGAGAAACAATGATGCTTCCCAAGCTGGCATGTCTCACATTGAAAGGAGGATCTCGTAGAAATTTGAGGGAGAACATGGCAATTTCTGTAGAGGAAGATGGCCAAAACGAAGGTGCCACGTATATGGAGAGACTGGTCCACTAGGTATAATAGTGACGCCAGCATGAGGATGTTGGACCAGTCTGTAGATCCCCTGCTGCTCACGGCCACATCCAATCACCCTGTCCGTGAGTATGTCCTGAAACACAAGAGACGAAGGGTAAAAAATGACACGATAATGCATATCCTTAGTAATCTGACTAATGGAAAGTAAATTCATCTGGAAGTCAGGAGCATATAAAACATTATGAAGGTGCATGGACAGCGTCTAATGCACCTCCCCTTGTTTTGTAACAGGTAAGTGGTCTCCATTAGCAATTACTGTTCATTTGCCAGGTGGTATAGTCCTATAGGACCTCAGTTGCGCTTTGTCTCCACATAGGCGATGAGAAGCACCAAAATCCATAATCCACTCTGTCATGTCTGCACCAGTGCTATCAATAAAAGCATAGGTGATACCTGAGGAGCTCGAAGAGGCTCTGACTGCGGCTGCGGTATCTGTAGTAGTGGGGCAAGTAATAGGAGTCATGATCTCTCGAATACGAGAGACAATACATCCAGGCGAGGATCGGCCTGGGAAGCTGGAGTCCCTGAAGGCTCAATCAGTTCTGCTACGCGACCAGAAGCATGATATCCATGATTTTGGTAGCATGTATCCTCTGCATGTCCAGACCGACGACAATAAGTGCAAAGGCCACGTTGGCGTCCACCGCCTCTGCCACGAGGAATGCATCCTCTGGACTGGATCTTCGCTCCTCGACCACCAGAAGCTGCCATCGTTGAGCGAAGAGGATGACCATTCTGCTTGGTCTTGTAGATATCAAACTGTGGCTGAAGAATCTTGGCTTCATTTTTCGCTTTAGCATAGGTGGATGCCACAATATCCCACGTCACCTTTGCGATGGGCTGATTCAGAATATCGTTGGCTATCTTCGTGGCGAGGGTTCCACAAAGCCAAACTCGCGCATACGCGTCATCTTGCTTCCAAGAAGCATTAGCCCCAGTCTTATCCATTAGCTCTGGATCTGTCAGGATGTGCTCCTTGTTGATGCACTCCATGAGGGTGAGAAACTGCATGGACCACAACTCCTAGTTGGTCCCATCCATCTTAGGGAGTCGGGCCCTTAAAGGCCCAGGACGAAAAAATATCACCCATGTTATCTGACATGATGGAAATGAAGCCGAACACCGGAACTCAACTTGGGAGTAGACCGATATGAACGAGTTTACACGATCATACAGAGGATTGGTTGTAAGTGTAGACTCATACAACCATCCTCATCAATCTTCGCTGCTTGCTAGGGTTGGAAAACGTGATTTAAAGGTCTGAAAGTACATTTTCTGGTCAAAATCAGACCTATTCAGATTGCAGATCGAGCCGCGAAGGTGCACAGAGGTGCACGGGAGGGCCGATGGCGGCCTGGAAGGCCCAAGGTTGGGCCTGAGCGGCTGGAGAGGCCAGGCTGTGCCCAGGAGGTGGCCGAAGAGGCTGGCCGACGGCCTGGCAGCATTCTGGACGATCGGAGGGGTGCGGCGACGGTCTGAGGTGACGACTCGGGCGACCTGGGGTGGTGGCTTGGGCGGTTGGGGGCTGTCGATGGTGGCAGCCGGGGAGGGGGGGTGTAGTAGGGTTAGGGTTTGGTGGGATAAGGGAACTCCTGTTTAGGACCGTCTCTGTGATACCATGTTGAGGGAAAAGAATGGATTGCATAATGAGAGGCCCTAGGGTTCTCTTATATAGGAAAGGAACCTATTAGGGAAATTGCAAGAAGAAGACAAAAGAAGTAGAAAATAAGAAAACATTAATAAAGATGACTAATGTCCCTACAAATAGTGAAACCTGACAAGATGATTCAATATAGATATACCTATCTCCTTCCTTGCAGTCAAATAAAGTAATAAGAGCAGCTCATCTTGCTTTCCTCTTTTCAACAACTTTGTTCTTGTGCTTCTTCGCCACCTCACGTTCCCCCTCTTAATCTCTCAGCCGCAAGCTTGTAAGGGTGGAATGAATTGTTTGGAAATGAAGGGGTGGGGGTATTAACAATTTATAGGCCTCTAAATTGTGAAAACCATGAAGATAGAGTCAATGATTTTGACTTTTACCATGGTGTTGCCATGCTTATGGTTTGGCTCATTACCATTATTCTAAAATGCCCAGGTTTTGCCCATTCTATGGTTGTCATGCTCATGGTTTTGTCAATTACCATGTTTTTTGCTAATGATGCTTAAAAAATATCGCTACTCCAGATTAATTATACTTAGTTGTGTTGGAGTATTTGTTATGTTAGTCGTATGTATGGGAGATGGGTAAATGGATCTCTCCAGGATCCATTTACCCCATTTAGAGTTTAGTCCCACATCTACCAGTTTGGAGATGTGGAGACTCAGTGGGGGCTATATATTGACCCCCACACCCTTGTAGTCAGATGAGATAGTGCAATGAACACATACGCCCTCTGACGCATTCTCCCGTGGTTTCATCCCGCTCCTTAGGAAGTAGGGTTCCACGTAAATTCTTCTCGTTCTTTCATGTTTATCTTTATGTTCTATGCTCTGTTTATCATTCCGCTTCTGCATTCTCTATTTTCTAACGTGATATCAGGAATTCGATTTTCGAGGATTTATTCTTGAGAATTTATTTTTATGTATTATTTGAGATTCGATTTTGATGTTACTATTCTGAAAATCATACATGGTTCGAAGAGTTGAGTTTAGTCCTAGGGTTTTTCTTTCAAAGCCCTAGATTGTCCAAGAGCGATGACATCATCCATCCTCATCAGTGAGGCGATGTCCTTCTAGATTTGTCCTTGTCGCCCTTCCAAACATGGCGTTGGGTTTTCATTGGGAAACCCTTAGAAAGGCGATCTTCATCTCTATTGTGCAACCTGTGGCGAAGCTATTCCTTCATCAGAGGCGGAGTACAGGACATCCCGGCAACGGAATCTCGTCCCCAACTGGGAACCTCCCAACCCTAGTTCCTCACGCGCCCCATCTCCAAGCATATCCCAGACATGGCTCTCTATCGAGAACCCAAGGCGCATCGCTCGCACGAGCTCCTTCTGCTCCTGGCGTCACCCACTCTTCTCAGTTGATAACTCGTCACGCTCCAGCCGCCACCCTCGAAGCATCACTCCCCCCGCGATTCCAGGCGTAGATCGAGACCTCATCCCCGCAAGCCTAGGCGAAGCCCTATCGGGCTGGCGCACCTTTAAGCACGCGCCTTCAAGATTCCTTCTACTCCATGAGATCTATACTCCAAAAGGAGCGCTCCTCAGGTGGCGCCGGAGATCCATCGACGACGCTGTCCCCCGCCGCCATCTCCATCTCTCGATCCAGGCGATAGAGCCTCCGCGCGTTGAAGCCCCTGCACGAGACCACTTCTCCCAAAGGCTTGGCGGCACATGAATTGAAGAAACCCTAGATATGGTTCTCGAGTTTAAAGCCTATTGGGCTCCTGTACATTTGGGCATGTATAAGCCGAGAGATATTTAAAGAAGGCAAAAGAAGAAGGGGAGTGCCGTGTAAAAAAATATGGTTAAAAAAAGGAGCGCGTACAAAGAGAAACGGTACACAAGTATTTAAAAAGGGGGAAAACCGTAAGAAAAAAATGTTGAACCGACTTAAAAAATATTTTTTAAAAAAAAGTGTGACATCATATAAAAAAAGCTGCAAGAATTTTTTTTGAGAATATTTATGTTTAGCCCCGTCCTATACATTAATCTCATAAAGGATATGTATGATAGGGCTTTATCTTGTGTAAGGACCCCGACGGGGAAGACTGACTATTTTGATATCAACATTGGTTTACATCAAGTTTCAGCTTTGAGTCCATTTCTTTTTACTTTAATTATGGACGAGTTAACAAGTCACATTCAGGATGAGTTACCTTGGTGTATGTTATTTGCGGATGATATTGTGTTGATTGACGAGACTAGAGATGGAGTAAATGAGAAGTTTGAGGTTTGGAGACATGCATTGGAGATTAAAGGTTTTCGTATAAGTAGGGCTAAGACGGAATATATGGAATGCACCTTTGATGGAAGCTATGGTGAAGGAATCGAGGTGAAGATTGGTGACGATAACATTCAGAAGAGAGATTCTTTTAGATATCTGGGGTCTATTTTGCAACATGACGGGGAAATTGATGGAGATGTTACTAATAGAATAAATGCAGGCTGGCTAAAGTGGAGAGGAGCTTCCGATGTTCTCTGTGATAAGAAAATTCCTTTAAAAATTAAAGGAAAGTTTTACGAAGCAGCCGTGAGACCTGTTATGCTTTATGGTTCTGAATGTTGGCCTGTGAACCATAGACATGTGCAGAGAATGTCTGTAGCAGAAATGAAAATGCTAAGATGGATGTGTAGACATACACGTAAAGATCGGATTCGGAATGATGCAATCAGAAAGAAAGTTGGTGTAGCTCCGATCGAGGATAAGATGCGAGAAAACCGATTAAGATGGTTTGGTCATTTGCAAAGAAGGTCAACTGATGCATCGGTTAGGAGTTGCGAGTGTTGGGATGTTGAGCCAGCTAAGAGAGGGCGAGGAGGGCCCAAGAAGTGTTGGAAAGAGACTATTCGAAGGGATCTTAGTTTTTTGGATTTAAGTCCGAGATTGACCCAAGATAGATCTGAATGGAGGCGAAGAATCCATGTAGCCGACCCTACTTAATTGTGGGAAAAGGCTTTGTTGTTGTTGTTGTATTTATGTTTAGCCCTATGTTATTGTCTTCTCCCAATTTGGTCGATGTCTTCATTCTGACCAGTATGGGAGAAAGGGGGAGTATTATTTAGAGTTACAAGTCTGAGTCAGATCTAGATTTTACATACTCCAGATTATGCACCAAAACAATTTTTCAGACTCTACAGTTGATATTCAGACTCGACGTCAGATTCCGAGTTTTCAGTTTCAGATACACACATGTATGAGGTCTTTTCAGATGTGCACATGTATGCCATCATTTGTTTGTGGTCCCCATCATTCTTCTTGTTTTGTTGGTCAAAGTTTTAATGCGATCCATAGGGACTCCAGAGTAGAGGACCACTCCCTATGTCATGTGGGCAAGAGTTTTCATGTGGTTTCATAGGGACTCCAGAGTAGAGTACCATTCTCTGAGCCAGATGGAAGAGACCCAGTTCTCTGACGAGGAGACTTTTCAGACTCCATTCTCCAGCGACCGTGGACTTCGACAAGGATTGCACTTTGACTGCCTTTTGCAATTTGGCCCTTTTCAAAGATGGAGCAGTTGTTCACATTGTTGTGGCAGGCCAGAGTACTCCGACGAGGAGACTCATTTCAATTGCAGTGACTCTGACAGGCGCAGTACAGAGCACGTGCTCTCCGACAAGGAGATTCAGTTGACTCACACTCTAGCCAGTTCGTCCTCCTCACATGCACGTCATGAGAAGCAACATCCTCGACTGCAACGGACACTTGCGCGTTGAGTTGATATTATCTGTAGTGTCATGTATTGTGATTTGAGTTTCTTTCTGTTTGTCCAAGTTGAGCATTGCATGCTCTAGCTTGAGGTGGAGTGTTGGAGTACTTGTTGTATGCGTCATATGTATGGGAGATGGGTAAATGGATCTCTCCAGGATCCATTTACCCCATCTAGAGTTTAGTCCCACATCTACCAGTTTGGAGATGTGGAGACTCAGTGGGGGCTATATATAGACCCTCACACCCTTGTAGTCAGACGAGAAAGTGTAAGGAACACATACACCTCCTGAGGCATTCTCTCGTGGTTTCATCCCGCTCCTTAGGAAGTAGGGTTCCACGTAAAATGTTCTTGTTCTTTCATGTTTATCTTTATGTTCTATACTCTGTTTATCATTCCACTTCCGCATTCTCTATTTTCGAACAAGTTGCAATTGGCATAAACTAATCATGATTAAGTTCCTTAAGTGATTAATAATTTAGTCATCGTTAAACTCCTTAGTGACATAGGTTAATGGTTAATGACAAGCTTAACAAATGCCAAATTTTCTTATTTCAAAATTCATAGTTACCTCCGTCAATGTGAAATAAGTTCCTTTGAAGCGTGAATTGGATGACAAGGTATAATTTAGGATCTAAAGAAGTTGAACTTAGGGCCTTACATATGTACAAGCATAAAAAAGCTTAAGGCCATAATTTTAAAGAGCATGGAAGTCATTTTCATTCAAAATCAAACTAAATACAATACACTATTTTAAACTTGCCTGTGAAATCTTATTCCTCTACGATGGCTACCTGGTATTTGACGCCGCGACGTCCATGTTGCCAAAGCTGACAGAACACATAACATGGAGTGTAACATTGAATTACGTGTCGGGCGTATTGGTTTAGAGCAGGTCGGTGTTCTGATTGATGACACCCGATCATGCACGGAAGAGCGCGAAGTAAAGTATGTCCAAGAGTGAGCCAGAGTCGGAATATGTGTTGATCACAATGGGCATGCTGGTTGCACGTATGAACACGTGGAGGGACGACATGAAGTTTTCTTATGAATCGGGTCGATTCAGACATCAAAGGTTGGGAAGGAGCATGCCGGGATGCAAAGAACTGGATCTGTGTCAAGAAAAAGCTGAAGATGATAGCCATGCCATGCCTTTTGTAATTAAATGTACATTGAGGGTAAAATAGGATCTTTTCAACGGATTATGTTAGAGTTAATATTGATATAGATGGAAGTTATCCCACAAAGGTCATGGCGTACGACTTAGTAAGACTACGTGGGTCATGGTGATTACAAAGATTGTATGGGTTACCATGTAAGTGGTGTAGTTTTTAGGGGTTTTTGGTGTATGATTTTACTAGTTGTTACATGGCAAACTTGTCAGAGTGGATCATGGTTTCAGGAGCATCACATCACCTCTGTGGTGACAGAGGGCAATTCACTACCTATAGCCCAACTCAGTCCGGTAAATATGTGGTAATAGCTGATGGGACGTATTCTCCCATTACTGGTCAGGGGGAGGTGCAACTAACCCCTGAAATGCAGCTTCAGAATGTTCTTTACGCTCATGAATTCTCTATGAATTGGTTATCCATTAGTCAAATAACCAAGGATTTGCATTGTTGTGCAATATTTGACCCCTCTGCTCTTGTGTTTCAGGACATTCTAACGGGCAAGGTGATTGGTTCTGGCCGTGGGCAAGGAGGTTTATACAGGTTTGTGCAATCTCCGTATGCTGCTGTTTCCTCTCTTCGTATTGGGTCTGTTTGTCTGTTTATGTGGCGCCTCCGCTTTGGTCATCTTCGTCTGCAAAAGCTGCATCATGTTCTTCCTTAGATTTCTCCTCGCTCCACTTTCCAGTGCGAGGCCTGCCATCTTGGGAAGCATCATAGGTCCACATTCCAGAGTCGTCAGGGTCAAAGTAGTCATGGTCTTTTTGAGTTGATTCACTTAATATTTGGAGTCCCAGTCGTGTTCCTGATCTTTAGGGATACCGTTTTTATCTTGTTGCTGTTGATGAATTTTCTAGATTATCATGGGTCTTTTTTGCTTAAAAACAAGTCCGATGCAAGTCCTATCATTTAACCTTTCATTAATGAAATAAGAAATATCTTTTCTGCAAATGTCAAGTATATACATTCTGATAATGCACCGGAATTCTGTAGTACACAACTCTCTCAATTTCTTCGATCTCATGGTATTGTGCATCAGACGTCCTGTGCTTATACGTCCCAACAGAATGGAGTGGCTGAGAGGAAACATCACCATCTCTTGGATATCACCAGGACTCTTCTTGTTCAGAGTTGTGCTCCTCATTTCTACTGGGGAGACGCTGTTCTTACTGCATGTTATTGGGTGTCGTATGCCTTCATCGATTCTGGGGGAAAAGATTCCGTTCTCGGTTGCATTTCCCGAGAAGGATCTTTTCTCTTCACACCTCGTGTTTTTGGATGTGTTGCATTTGTTCATCACATGTCTCCAGGTCTTGACAAGCTCTCTCCTAGAGCAGTCAAGTGTGTTTTTGTTGGATATTCCAAGACCCAAAAGGGGTATCGTTGTTTTAACTCTGCTCGACGAAGATATTATGTTAGTGCAGATGTCACCTTTTTTGAATCCATCATGTATTTTTCACCTACAGGTGACAAGCTCATTCCGTCAGAACGTGGGGGAGAGGTTTATATGCCACTATCTCCTGTCTCTCTTACACCACCACCACCACCACCACCACTACCTCCGCCGCGACCATCATCACCACCACCACCACCGTCTGCACCTCCTGCCACATCTACTTTCTTTCGACAGGTTTGCCAACGTCGGCCTTGTGCTCATGTGCCTCCACCATCATCCAACCCAACTAAGGTATACCATGAGTATTTGAGTTCGTCTGATGGCCCTGGTGATTTGAGTGTGCAGGATGTGGTTGATGATACTCTTTCTGAGGATACCGAGGACTTTGATGTCCCTATTGCTTTCCGACGGAAGAGGCGCGCATGTACAATGCATCCTCTGTCTTCTCATGTGTCTTTGGCACGATTATCTGGTGATTTTCAATGGTTTGTTATTGCTTTATCAGCGGCTAAGATATCGAAATATTATCAGGAGGCATTATAGAGTGGTCCTTGACGCCTCACCATGGAAGAAGAGATGTCCGCCTTACAGTCTTGTGGCACGTGGACTGTCGTATTAGCTCCTCCAGGTGTTTCTGTTGTTGGCAGTAAATGGGTGTTTACCATTAAACACCGTGCATATGGCTCAATAGACAGATACAAGACTCGCTTGGTTGCATGTGGATTCACCCACACTTATGGGGTGGACTATCAAGACACTTTCTCCTGTCATGCATCACTCTACTACACTTCGTATCCTGATTGCTATTGCTGTGGTGAAGGATTGACCTCTTTTCTAATTAGATGTCAAGAATGCATTTTTGTACGATGACCTGTAAGAGGAAGTTTATATGCAACAACCACCAGGGTTTACTGCTGAGGGGGAGTCCAGTATGGTATGCAAACATTATACGGCTATATATGGCCTTAACAAAGTCCGAGGGCTTGGTTTCAGAAGCTCTCTGAGTTGATTGAACTACAGGGCTTTGCCAGATCTGGTGCAGGTCATTCTCTTTTTGTTAAGAGAAATTCGAGACATACTGTTGCTATTTTGGTTTATGTGGATGATATTGTTGTCACAGGGAGTGATAATGAAGGAATTCAGGTAGCCAAGGATTTTCTTGGTCAACAGTCCGTGACCAAGGACCTTGGCAAATTGAGGTATTTCCTTGGACTAAAATTTGCAAGAAAACAGTAGGGAATGATAATGACGCAAAGGACCTATTTGAGACGTGCATGACAGGATGTAGACCTGCTACTACTCCGATGGATCCCAATGCTCGACTATATGATGATGACTCTGCGGAGGTGGACAAAAGACAATACAGAAAGCTGGTAAGGAAGCTATTGTATGTCACCATTACCAGGCCTGATATATCGTTTGCTGTCAGCGGAATTAGCCAATTCGTGGAACAACCGAGGTAGTCTCATATGGATGCAGTTAACATGATCTTGAGGTATCTCAAGTCTTCTCTAGGTGTAGGACTTCTATTCAGGAGAGACACAACCCTCACAGTGTCAGGATGTGCGGATGCAGATTATGTTGGGTGTCCCAAAGATAGGAAGTCAACTTCAGGTTTCACTGTGTTCGTAGGCAGCTCATTGGTTTCATGGAAGAGCAAGAAACAAACAGTGGTAGCCAGATCTTGCGCGGAATCAGAGTATATGGCGATGACTCAAGGGAGCACAGAAATGATGTGAGTCAAGTCCGTTCTGACTGACCTAACAGTGGAGGTGCCTCTTCCAATGCATCTACAATGTGATAATCAAGCATCCTTATTTATAGCAAATAATCCCGCCTTTCATGAAAGAACAAAGCACATTGAGGTTGACTGCCACTACACCTGTGATTTGATTCAAAAGGGGTTTATATTCACTTCTCATGTTGCTTCAGGCGATCAGGTTGCTGACATGTTCACTAAAGCACTTGCAAAGGGACCGTTTCATCGTCGCTGTTCCAAGCTGAGCATGATAGATATTTATGCTCCAACTTGAGGAGGAGTGTTGAGACATTTTATATCTATTTATATTTTGTTTTGTAGTTTCCCTATTTCTGTGGTCTATCTATGTAATTTTCCCTAGAGATTTTTTCCTATATAAGAGGGCTCTAGGGCTACGTTGAATAGTACAAATCATTCTTTACACTTCCACACAGGTGACACAATTTTCTTCATTGAGGGTGGGAAGAGGAGGCCAATGGCATGGCGATCACTTTGTAGGTTTTTGGGGAGATCTCTGGTCTTACGCTGAATCATGGCAAGTCTACAGTGATTCCCTTCGGCCTGTCTGTTGATGAGGCGAGTCTGTGCACTATCGAGTTGGGTATGGAGTGTGGTTCCCTCCCTATTCGTTACCTAGGATTGCCTGTGGCATCTGGCAGAATCAAGTTGGCAAATTGGTTACTAATGGTTGAGAAACTGGAGAGGAAGCTTACGGGTTGGAAGGCTTCAATCCTGTCTGGGGGGGTCGTCTTGTGATAGTGAAGACGATGCTCTCTGCAATTCCGGTATTCTTCGTGTTTACTCATCTTTTTCCCACTGGGATTAGGAAGCTCCTTGAGAGATAGATGCTGAGATTCTTATGGAGTAAATCTGGTTAGGAGAGTAATGGGATGCTCCTTGTGGACTGGGAGTTGGTCACATTTCCCAAGGTGGAAGGTGGGCTAGGTATCAAACGACTGGATGTTTTGAATGAAACCCTGTTCATGAAGCGGTTGAGCAGACTTGAAGACATCTCTTGTGCTCTTGTTCGCCAATATATGACATTTCTTGCCTGTCCATGCTAGCTGCCAATCCGGGCCTGTTGCCCTCACCTTTCTTAAAGGGGATTCTCAAGGTTCTGTCGCATTTCAATGAGCTCTTCCGCTCTGTCCTAGAGAATGGCAAATCTTTTGCTTTCTGGTCAGACGATTGGTCAGGTGATGGACCGCTTTGTAGTCGGTTCCCACATCTTTTTACTTTAGCGGCGGATCATGAGGTGCTTGTTGCGAGGTGCTGGAGCGACGGGAATTGGATGCCATTGTTTTCCGCCAATTTTTCAGATCAACGTCTGGAGGAGTTCCTTCTTATGCTTGATTTCCTACGTCACTGCGGGGGCCCTCTGAGGGGCGTAACCATTGGGTGTGGAGGGGAAGTTCTTTTTTGGTCAAAAAAGGCGTAACGAGCGATCTGTAGACCGCCTCCATCGAGAACGGACAACTTGGTCAGGGGTTGTAACTTTATCTAGAGTTTAGAGCTCATTGAGAGAGTTGGTTTCTTCTTATGGCTTCATAGGAGAAAGAGAATTATGACAAGAGATCGGTGTGCCAGATTATTTGAGGAGTGGAATTGAGTCGCTCGAGTATCTCTTCTTTCTTTGTCCGTGCACGTCATTTTTTTGGAGTGTCTCCGACCTAGGCTGGGTCTATGTGTTGAGCCTTAAATCTTTCTAGACTTCTTTGGTAATGGCCATGCATCGCCCAAAGGAGATTCTGCTTCGCCCTCTGGCTTTATTATGGGCGATTTAGCTTGCTAGGAATGCCCTTTTTTCTTGGGCCAAAGGTTCTATCGTGAGAATGTGTGTATCCTTGTTGGGAGTCTTCTCGAGTCGTGGCTTTTGTAAAGTTTTAATGTTTTAGTATTCTTTTTCTTTTTTTAAGTATTACTAAATTATTCTGGGGCGGACACCACAACGTATTTCCCCCCCTTTTTGACTTAAAAAAATTATCAGTTCTCACAAATTTCACAAAAGAAGAAAACACATTTTGCACTTAATTGATAAAAAGTTTTGATAACATCTCCCGCTTCAGATTTTTCTTCAATAAAAAGACCCCATGACAAACAAGAAAAGTCGTCCACAACAACTAGATAAAACCTGTGTCCTTGATGATCGAGAACGCGATTTGGACCCTAAATATCAATATGAAATAACTCAAAAATGGAGCCTTTGTTTTGATTCTGACAACTAGGGAAAGCAGACCGGTGATGCTTTCCCAACTGTCAGGCCTCGTACTGAAAGGACGAGCGAGGTGAAATCTGAGGCAAAATATGACACATTTTCTAGAGTGTAAGGTGACCAAACTACGGGTGCCACGTAAAGGGGGAGACTGGTCCAACAAAATGAGAAGAAAAACTTGCATAAGGGGTTCAGACCAAGAGATAAAGGCTGCCTTGCTCACGGCCACAACCAATCACCTTGCCCGTAAGGATATTCTGAAATACAAGAGATGATGAGTCAAAAATAGCTCGACAATATAGATCTTTTGTAATCTGACGAATAGATAATAAATTCAAAGAAAAATCAGGTGCATGCAACACATTATGCAGACATATAGAAGACGTCAAACTGATCTCCCCCTATCCGGTGATCGAGGAATGAGTCCCATATGCTATAACCATGGTTTTTCCTGGAGGAACCTGTCTGTATGATGTAAGCTGATCTCTGTCTCCACATAAGTGATGTATAGCACCAGAGTCCATAATCCAATGTAACATCATATCCATCGCAAGTAATAAGTGTATAGGTACTACCTGAGGTACTGGAAGATGTCGGAGCAACAACATCCGAGCGACCTCCCGAGTTAGATGAAGAAGTTATGGGACTGGCAAAAGGCATACTGTCCCTCAAACATGCTACATGGTCGTCAAACCTCTGATCCAAAGAAAGAGCAGCCGAAGACTCTACCTGCTCCGCTACTTAGGCTGATGCAGGAAAACCATGCTTGGAGTAGCATGTATCCTCTGTATGTTTGGGACGATGCCAATAAGTGCATGGCTGACGAATACAACCTCATCTACCACGAGGTCCACGTTTACAAAACTGAGAAGAACCTCCTCTACCTCGGGAGGCTGCCATTGCAGAAGAAGTCTAACTAGAGGCAGTAGATGGGATAATGATCCTGTTGAGTCTGCGGAAAGCTTCCTCCATGGGAGGAATAGTAGCATTCACCAAAATCTGTGAACGAGCAGCCTTATACTCATACTCAGGATCAAGGGTTGCAAGGAATACACCAATTATGGTGGCATTCCTACATGTCTTCTGCTCATTAGGAGTAGACGCGAGGGGCATGAAATTATGCAGTTTCTAGAACATCCCGCGCAGGGATGTGTACAAAGAATGGAGGGGTCGCCCGTTCTGCTTAATTGCAAATATATCATACAGTAGCCACGAATATGTTTTTTTACCTGTAGACTTCAACGAGGCTCATGAACTCCATGGCCCAAAGCTTGTAGTTTGTCCCGTCCATCTTGACAATCGACACTGGACCTCTGAAAGCGCCTATGGCAAGGATATCGACTTTGCTCTCTTACATATTGTCAGATGTAGAAAAAATAGGGTTATGTAGACCACTATAACTTTTATTTCACAGACATATGTAGATTTGATTGCATGTCTAGACCTATGAAATTAAATCCGTCAATGTTGGAGAGGGTCACCGATAACAAGAGGAGAGTCGGCTGCGGGGTGCCCGACGGAAGGACAGGCTTGGAAAGTCGTCGGCAGTGGCGGTAGCCAGCGGCGAGCGACGGGCTGCGGCGGTGACACTCTGGCGGCAGACAGCGGAACGGTGGCCTGGGGAGGGAGGGCGGCATGCTACGGTGGTGGCATCCGAGGACGGAAGGGTGGCGGATGGCGGTGTGAGGAAGAGAGAGGGTTTGGGGTTAGGGTTAGGGTTTTTTTTCGAGTATGAGAGCTCTGGCCTAGGATCGCTACTCTGATACCATGTTGGGAAAAAAAATGAAACGTGATTCTATTCCTTGACCCTAAGCTCTCTTATATAGAGGACACCTATGGGTAAATTACATAAGATGGACAAAAGATAAAACAATAGAGAAACAATGTTAAACACAAATATATCTCTACAAATGATATTAAGTGGCACTTTTTTTAATCAAAGGTTGCACTATTGTACAACAACTACCTAATTTACACCATGGGTTGTTGCCTACTCCTATCGTCTTTTTAATTGCACCCTCTTGCTTAGAACCTTATCCATGAGGGGCGTCTGTCAAGATCTTGGGCCCTCGTCTCACTGTAGAGCTGTGACATGAGCAATGTATATAAGTGGTGGGGGATATGCCATGTGGTGGTAAGTCGATGGCCAGAGAAGCAGATGGATTCGACAGAGTGGGTTTGATTTGGCTTAAATATTTTACATTGATTGATTTCAAGATATGAACTATCCAAATGCTTTCTAGCATCAATAAACTATTTTCTAAACTATATGCTAATTATAGTGGTTACATATAAACAGAAACTTTGCAGGGGTATGGGTGAAACATAGATGTTAAGATATGTATTTATACAATTTCGAAGGTGTATAACTAGAAAGGCCCTTTTATGTCAAGTTACGCTATTGTAAGAGAAAGCGAGTAGCACCCCTGTCCTATAACATGTATGAAATCATACAAGAAAACTAACCCATGTATCATAAAAGTAAGAAATCGTGCACACAATTCGTTGATCTATGTATCATATAGTTAGAAATACCCTTTCGTGTCAAGGCATGCAATTGTAAGAGAACGTGAGGAACACCCATGTACTACAAAATGCAAGAAATGATACAAGAAAAAATAGCCCATGTGCTATAAAAAGTAAGAAATAACATCAACAATTTGTTGATCTATGTTGTTAGAAATTGCAAAATATTGGACCATTTGTTGTATAGTCTCTTGTTTCTTTGTAGTGGACAAGCTTAGAATCTAACCCATAAAATGGCTGAATTGAGTTGATGTGAAATACATCTTCAATACCAGAGCATGCTATAACATCAACCGTTTGATGCCTATCCATGTGAGGATGGGCTTACACCATGGTGAAATAGTGGAAATTGTGAATGTGGTTGGCAAAGTGGGAGATCAGACTGCACACCGTGTCGCTAGGAACATGTTTGATAGGTGAGGCCGTTGATGCATTGTTGGTGTTGTCACCTTGTCGGGGGTGGATTTTTGACTCGGTGTGTTAGTAAAGGTGACCAACCATGCCTTGAAGCCTTTATGATCTCTTTTAACATTATGTTGCATGGAGGCTAAGGTTGAAGAAGCATGTGGCACTTGTGGTGATGTGTTTTGCTTTCTCAAGTTATGAGATTATGAGGTGTAGCTTGCATGCTATGACTCCTTTTTCTCATGGCGGTTGGGAGTAGCATTTTGAGTTTGCACCCAGTTGCAATATCTCTCTCAGTTTTTAGGATGGTGGTCTAGGTCTTGCCTCCCATTCTGGGTGCGATTGAGCATCCTGATTTTGCCTTGTTGCAACATGATTGAATTTGAGATATCACATTAGAGCTAGGGTACCTACCTTCAAGTGGTTGTAGCATCAAATGAGGCTCGGAGAGCCTAGTGTTGCATGTATTTGGGTCCTTCCTGAGAATGAAGGTGGAAGCAGTCTGGTTAGCATATTGGGGTAATTTATGAGATGGCCCATGTGGGCTTGTGTGGCCTATAATGGTAAGGGCTAGAAATGCATGAGTTTAATTGCTAAAGGGGTGGGTGACAATGTGTTGTCTCCAATTGTTGAGGAATGATGATTGACCATGTGGATGGGGTGTTAATGTTAAGGTGGATGGTGATGTTGAGAAGGGGATTTTGGGGTGGGGGGTGTAGAAGAGAGCAAGGCTCAAAAAATGAAAGGCGGAACGAGGCGTTTTCTCTGGAAGCGAGGCGGGGTGTAGCCTTGAGGCGGTCGAGATGTAAGCCTCAGTTTGTATAGAAAGATAATTATAAAATATATAATAAATATATTTATTGGTGAAATAATATAATCTGACAAACGTATAGTATATAACAATGTAATATATGATGATATATAAAGATAAAAAAAGTACTAAGCCTTCTCCCACTACAAGTAGGGTCGGCTACATGGATTCTTGCTCAAATCCATGTTGAAAGATTCGACTATTTTTTACGCTGGCCGTCGACTACCTAACGCAACCACTGCAAGAGTGGGATTTGAACCCTGGTCTTTTGTGTGGTAGACACACTGTACTACCACTAGACCATTAAATGGGTTATATTATAAAGATAAGAACATGAAAAAAGGATATGTCAATGACTCAATGCCATAAACCTTTCTACTAAATTTCCACCCAATCAAAAGGAAATAATTGGCTTTAACTATCACAAAAAATTTATCTAAAAGGGATTGGCTATAGTTGTCATTGTAGATATCCAAGTTGTTGATATGAATCATATGATTTGAATCCTAACTATATGTTCTACTATACCCAGATGAAGAACGGTTTGATGTCCTCCCTGTGCCACCATACCCTACCAGTACGGGGGTCTCGCTGCCCGGTCAGCGAGCCTGGGGGGGCTAGGGGGGTCCCAGGTTGTCCCTCCCTTGCGGGGGTGCAGGGGGCAGCGCCCCCGTCCCAAAATTTTTTTCTTATATGAGTATTCGAATTCGTATACATTTTTTTATATGTTTAAGGATGTAATAGTAATAATTCACTGTAATAATTTGGCATGTTAATGGTAAATATGAATATGAAATAGGTCAAATTTAAGCATATGAATATGAAAGAGGTCAAACTTAAGCATTCATCTTGCATAAATTAATAGTTAGACATAATTAATAGTAAATATGAAGCAATTTGTTGAAATAGTTACACATAATTAATAGTAAATATGGAGTTATGAGTACGAAAGAAACATCAGTTTTAGGCATTTAACTTGTATAATCATTATCCTAAGCAAGTATATATTTATAAGCTTCTCAAACCACCATGTAAACTATTAAAATCATTAAAAAAAACTTCAAAAAAAAAATAAAAATAAAAAACGCCTCGGCCGCCTCGAGGCGGAATATTCGAGGCTACGCCTCAACCACTTGAGGCGCACGCCTCACTGGACAGGGTCGAGGCGCACGCCTCGAGGCTAAAAAGGCCTGCCTCACCTTGAGGCATACGCCTCGACCGTCTCGAGGCGCGTTTTTTAATACTATGGAAGAGAGTGAGAGGAGGCATGTGCCACGTGATTTGGGATGTTGGTGGACATATATCATGGATCACATCCACAAGGCATGTGAGAGGAGAGGGTGTAAGGGTGGTAGTGGATGGATGATGACAACCCTTCAACATTGTGTCTTTTACTGGATCGGATGGTTAGAGGTTAGATGCAGTGGTTTAAGGGATGGTGGAGTTCTCTACATAAAAGATGATCGAGGGGTTGTGGATACATGTTGGATCGGGATACTACTAGGGTGGGGGTAAATAGCAATTATCATAAATTATGGCCATGCAAAAGAATATCATGAGTAACAAGCATGAAAGGAAAAATCATACCAAGTAGACAACCATTTGCTAGGAGATGTTAACGTAGAAACCCAACCAAGTGAGAACCAAGAGCTAAGTCCCTAGCTCAGGATTCCTGATCAACCCATAGAGAACTCAGTTGTTTTTGAAGATGCTTTTATCAAACATCAAATGTTTGTAGAACTCTGGATCACATACTAAAGTTCCATACATATGTACACTTGCTATGGATCACACACCAAAGTCTTTAGCATCGAATCAAACATCAAAATTTCTTCTCGCTTGGATTGAACACCAAGGTTCTGACACCCTCAGATCAAACACCATGCAACTTGCATGCTTGGATCAAATACCAAGGCTTCCTATACAACTTTAATCAAACACCAAGTTTTTCCGCATAATGGTTTATGTAAAAAGATGTATAAAATATATCTTTTTAATCTGCCATCATTTTTCTATGGTATGAAGATGTATCACATATAAGCACAATAGAAGTAGAAATATAATCTCAAACTCGTGATGATCAGAATAAATAATAGAATTGAACACCAGTAGAGCAATTCACATACCGAGAGATTTTTCTAACGAGTCGTTGAGAGATTGAAGATTGAATAGCAATTGCTGCTTGACGAGATCTTGAATATGCTTCAATGAAAATATGTTAGCTGTTCTCAATACATAAGAATGCATAACACTCTTCTCAAATATGACATATTAGTGTAATAGATGTGTAAAGTGGATATGTGATGTGTCCTATCAAATAGGGTCTATATGCGTATACCTTGATCATAGTTGTTGGGATAAATCGAGGAAAGAAACTGCCTTTGAAAACATACATAGAAACACAACTTAATTGATAAAGTTTATCAGGTTAATCGATCAACAATCGATTTGGTCAAGTAAGTTTATCGATCAAGTTTAGTATACATTGAACATTTATTTTGAAATGTGATCGATCATATCCAAATAGTTTGATTACTCAATAAATAATGCCAATAGTTGATTGATTAAATCACATAGGTTTTTCGATTAGGTTCATAACTAGAAACCCAAAGTTGACCGATCAGGTACAATGGGTTGATCGATAAGGTTCAGTAGATAAAGTTGATTGACCTGATGCATCAAGTTGATTGACCCGTTTCAATCTTTTTTGCAAGAATTGACTTTTTCACACTGTGGAGATGGATGAGAGAATGGATGACTTTCTTTGTTCAATGGGTCTTGGGTTTCTTATATAGCGTGAAACCCTAGAGAAGTGAAAAGAGAAAATTACATGGATGCCCCAATGAGGTTACAAGACTCAATAAAGATAAAGAAATAACCCATAAACTCTATCACCCCTCAAGATGGAGCATATCTATCGATCATGCCCAACGTGGAAATCATCCACGACATACGTTTCTTAGATAATGCTTTCATAAATATATCTGCAAGCTTAAGATCTGTGAGGACATGCGTAGTAATTTTCCCTCGTACATCTTGAATAAAGTGACAATCGAATTCAATATGCTTTGTCAACTCATGAAAAACTGGATTGGTTGCGATGTAGGTAGCCGACTTGTTGTCACAATGTAAGAGGAAAATAGTAGTATGAAGTCCAAGCTCTTGAAGAAAAGAGACAAGCAAGTATTCTTTTTTTTTACTAGAAAATATGGGGGAGCCCTCCCAAGGCGGGAGTCACCTCACCAAAGATTTCATTAAGCAACAAAACAGGTACAAGTACATCAGTTAGAAACCCAGAAATTGTATAGAGCATTACAATGGGCTATTATATTTTCCCAATAGAAACACTGCCCCTTGAAAAGATGGTCATTCCTGCTAAGCCAGATAGCCCAAAGAGCAGCAAAGGGCCTGGACACATCCCAGAGGACCCAAGCCCCACCGAACGGATCGACCGCCAAAAAGAATCCAGGTCGGAAGTCTGGATCCAGGAGATCCCCGTAGCATCCCAAACCTGCGCCGATGTCCTGCAACCGAAGAAGATGTGATCCGCGTCCTCTACTGCCTCCTCACACCTATCATATTGCAGGTCCGCCTTACCCAGAATCCTCCCTCTTCTCACCTTATCACACAGGCGGTTTCTCCTGAGGCACCACAGGAAGACTTTGACCCGGGTAGGGATCTTGGCCGCCCAAATAACTTTCATGACTGTGCAAAGATCCTCATCAATCACCATTGTTCCAGCTCTCAACTTCTGATACGCCAACTTCACCGAGAACTTACCATCGGCCCAGACGAAGTGGTCAAGCTCTCCAGACATCTCGCTAGCAGATGGAAGATCTTCCAGCATCCGCAAAAAGTCCTCCGCTCTCTGATCGGAGATATAAGAAAGAAACCTCGGGGCCCACGTACCCGAATCAGCCATCTCAGCCACACGCGCCCCTCTGTCTGCAGCAAAGGCTGCCAGCCTAGGGAAACATGGACGAGCCCCCCCCTCCCTAGTCCAATCGTCCTGCCAGAAACGAAACCGGAGGCCATTTCCCAACCTCGGACGAAGGAAGGGCTTAAGCTCAGGCATCACCGCACGAATGCCCAACCATAAGAGAGACTCATGACAGATTCTCCAAGCCACCACGTCCCCAGCGACATCGTAAATCGATCTCAGCAGGCGCAAAACCAAAGAGTAGGACTTGCCCCATATCCGCACCGCCCACTTCGTAAGCAAAGCGTTGTTCATCAGCTCCACATCTCGAATACCAAGCCCCCCCTCTGAGACAGGTACCACGACATCCTTCCAAGCAACCAGGTGAACACCTTTCTCGATTGCCTGCCATCCGACCAAAAGAAAGCTTTCATTAGAGCCTCCACTTTCCTTCTCACCCCAACATGCATCAGTCTCGTATAGTAGAAGAACACCAGAATGGCGGACAGAACATGTTTCAACAGGGTAAGCTTCCCACCCTTGGATAGAGTGGTCGCCTTCCAGCCCTCAAGCTGCTCCTCCATCCTTCACACCACACAGTCCCAATCGGATTTTCTCAATCTGCACGCAACAAGTGGTAACCCCAGGTAGTTAATCGACAGGTGACCCCGGGGACACCCCGCCCACTCCGTGAGTCTGTTGCACTCCACTGTATCCATCTCAAGAGGAACCAGTGCCGACTTCTTCTTATTGATCTTCAACCTAGATAAGCACCCGAACACGTCCACCAAAGTTACTGCATTGTGGTTCTGCTCCTCCGACCCCCCAGAAAAATCATTGTGTCATCAACGTACTGCAAAACCGGGATGGAATTTTCCCCAAACCTGAAGCCCTCGCACCATCTCTCCACCGCCCGTTGAAACAAGACAACCAAGCAATCCGCGACAAGTACAAACAGCAAGGGAGCGAGTGGGCACCCCTGACGAACCCCCATCTGCGGTTGGAATCACCCACCCTCCGGCCTTCCGTTAACCAGCACGGCACACGAACAAGTAGTGACACGTCTCTTGACACGACAAGCAAGTATTCTTATAAGTGGCTTGGGTCATCGCCATGTATTTTGCCTCTATACTCGATGTAGAAACCACTGTACGCTTTTTGCTACGCCATGTAACAAGGTTGTCACCAACAAACATAGCATAACATGTAGTGGATCGTCGGTCCTTATGTGCATTGGCATAATCTGCATCGACGTAAGCAGTGAAATCAGTATGACCATGATCTTGTAGAAAAGGCCTCATCCCGGAGATTTCTTCATAAATCGAAGGATCAAAAGAACATCCTGCCAATGGCTATAGAGAGGTCTCTCCATTTGTTGACTCGCTCTGCTTACAACATACAATATATCTGGCCTAGTTATAGTGAGGTAAAGCGGTTTGCCCATTAGGCTTTATATCATGTAGTATCCTTAAAATCAGATCAATGGATATAAAATGTTTTCGCAGTTCTGCAGGGATGCCAGATGGCTTGCATCCAAGTAGTCCAACCTCTGTAAGAATATTTAAGCTATGCTTCTACTGTGATAAGTGTAATCCCTCTGTAGTGCATATCACCTTAGTGCCAAGAATGTAGTGGAGTTGACCATGGTCCTTCATGACAAACACCTTTTGGAGGAATGCCTTGGTCTCTGAAATGCCAACTTTATCATCACTAGTAACTACCATATCATCAACATAGACAACCGGTATAATCGTGCCAGTGGAACGTTGTCTGATAAAAACATAATAGTCAAATGTCGTCATGTGTAAGCCAAGAGAGATGATCTCGGTATTAAGCCAGTCAAACCAATCCCGTAAACTCTGCTTTAGGCCATTGATGGCCTTATGAAGTCGGCACACATGCTCCCTCTCGACTGAGTAACCTGACGGCTGCATCATATAGTCCTCCTCGAGGTCGCCATAGAGAACTGAAAGAACGGCTAGTTCTTATTAGCAACAACAAAGAGAATATTGCGAATTGATCCTATTTTGACTATTGGACCAAGTCTCAAAATAATCCACGTCATAGGTCTGAATGAAGCCCTTTGCTTCAAGACCGACCTTCAATATGTCAATAGTACCATAATGTAACTGTTTGGTCGTGGAAACCCATCTGCAGGAAACAAGATTGACACCAGGGGAAATGGCACAAGATTCTATGTGCCCCTAGATTAGAGTGTGGCCATCTCCTCATCCATGGTCTTTTTTCAACCATGATCCTGTAATGTACTATGATGATCTTGAGGAAGAGAAATAACCATAAGAGCATCTGTAAGTCGCCTATCACAAGAGGATAGACTGTTAGTGGACGTAAAATGTGGCATGAGATGTAACATTGCCTTTTGGTTCGTCGCAAAGCTATAGGGAATTCTGGTAGAGCATTTGGAGCTGCAATGGTAGGGACACTCGAAGAGGGCACATCATCTTGCAGATAGGGATTAGGTAAGGGGATCGAGTCAGACTGTGCAATATGTTTTCTTTTGTAGACAATGGACGATGGTGGAAGCTCCAAGAGAATGTCACTAACAGACTGAGTAAAGTAGCTAGTCTGTTCAAAAAAGGTGATATCAAAAGGTATATAGTAATGATCACCTGTAGGGTCGTAGCACCTATACCATTTTCGGGTATGAGAGGCTCAGAGGTGGCGGCTGGATGATTTAGGTCAGAACCTCGGTCTAGGATCGTTTCTTCGATGCCATGTGGAGAAGGATGAGAGAATGAATGGCTTGCTTTATTCAATGGGGGGGGGGTGCAAGGTTTCTTATATAGCATGAAACCCTAGAGAGGTGAAAAGAGAATTAAATGGATTCCCTAACGACGTTACATGACTCAATAAAGATAAAGAAATAACCCATTAACTCTAATAGATGCATGTACTTGGGCTCATATGATCACATACATGCACAACTACATGTGGACTTTATATAACAAGTTATCAAAACAATAATTGATCAAACAAGATCGGGGCTTGGTCTTGTCTTGGGAGGCTCTTGATCTTGATATCTTTGACTTCCTACAAGATATAAAGATATAATATTGCTAGTGTCTTATGTGTCTAATTATTAAAACTAGGCCTAGGATACATCTTTCTAACATTCTCTCATTTTTTAATGATATCAAAATAATTTATTAGGGAGTTTTGAAAACCATACCAGTTTCTTTAACAAAGACTTGAAAGAGTATTTTCTTTGAAAGCAAGGCTCCCCTTACAACATGAGAGATTAGTTTTGAACAAGTCAAGCAATCTTATTTTTCATCTTTTGGGCCAATTTTAATTTTTAGCAAAATTTTAAACTTAAACTTGTCTCAAAACTACTAAAAAATTTCTCAATCTTAAACTTATCGCCCCATGTTTGTTATCAAGAAAAAATAAGTGAAAAAATCAAACAAAGCAAGTAAAGATAAGCCAAGTCAAAACATAGATTAAAACATGCAAAATAAAGATAACATACGATGTAACAAGGACACACATCATATTCACTATCGTCCAATCTGTGAGGGGTGGTAGGTGGATGGCATTACATGGAACCAAAGATAACTTGACATATGTCTCGCTATCATGCCCGCTATTCTTCTATGATGGAAGCTTTCCCTTTAGAACTTGGGACACTAGGTGTTGCTCGACGGCTCGGAAGAGTTGGTGCTCGAGTAGGAGGTTAGGTCCTTCTGCGGGAGGACGAGTGTTAGATAGGGGTGCCCATTCGTATGGTGGGAGGAGTACGTTCTTGCTTCATGCAGTGTGTAATTTTGTTTACTTCGAACACAAAATAGATCTTTGTTATATGTAACTTACAATATTAAAAGAATGTTTTATAAATTGTTGTAGATGTGTAAGTCACTTTTATTATGAAAAGCATACTAATGTGAAATGTAGGCTATCTTCATTGCTTGTAATGCACTTTGTCATCTACTTAATTATGTTGGAATGTTATATATAATGAACATTGTGTTTTTTATTCACATATCTTAATATTATTGAACTATAAATCTGATGTAGAAGTTCATTTTGTTTGCCTTACCAAGGCTTCCTCTTCCTCGATGGGTTTTAGAAGAGATGCGGAAAGATCCGGATTTGGCATATACCGATCGATTTGGAAGAAGGAATAAAGAATATATTTCTTTGGGATGTGATGCTATTCCTGTACTGAATGACAGAACACCCATCCAAGTTTACTCGGATTTCTTAACAAGCTTTAGGGATAATTTCAGAGAATATCTCGGAGAAACTATAACGGTAAGTTGATAGCATTTTTTTAAGTTTTAGCTTTTTGCTGACCATTACCTTTAATTTACAATGTGTTGCTGATGTAAGTTTGCATTTTGCAGGAAATTCAAATTGGAATGGGACCTTCCGGGGAACTTCGATATCCATCTTCCCCTTCCGAGAGACCATGGAACTCCAATGTTCCGGAGCTTGGAGAGTTCCAGTGTTATGATAAGGTATGACATGTTTATATGCTATTAGTTATCTCAAAAAATAAACTCATTTTATAATTTGATGTATTGAGAATTTGAGAAGGCTTATTAGATTCTCTTATTTTCTTCATTGTTCAGTTCCATATTATCCTTGTATTATTTGGACTTGGACCAACATCCCTCCTGTACAAGGAGAGGGAGTAGGTCCTTCATAAAAATAGCCTCCTTGCGATCTACGGCAGGGCATCACTGTTATTTAGAGGCTCTTCTAAAGGTGCATATCCTACTTTCGTAATCGGACCGTATCCTATATTATTGAGTCAAGTCCCATGGTATGCGGTTTCGGATCCAACCTTTATCTAATGGTGGAGTTGTTGTTTTGATGGTTTCGTGCACGCACGTGGGTTGCATCGTTAATCCACTTGTAACTAAGGATACTCGCATTGTTGTATTTTTCTCAGTCATGGAGATCCTTTACCTTGCAACGGAGGTGGCTATTGTCTCACAACATGGTGATAACTTATCTAGTGGTCTACGGGGTTTCAGTTGTGGCGTAGGGCTGAAGTTCCCTTGTCGGAGGGGCTTTGAGCCTGTGGGGCGAACCTTAAATATTGACCGAAAGGAGGCTGAGCTTTTGTGAAAGGATATTCTTGTTTTTTTTTCTCGTAAGCAATGTAGGTTTGACTCCTTGAGTTGGGAGACTCGTTTGTTTGAGAGAGATCGGTTGGAGGGGGAGAGATCTATAGCAACCCATGTTATTGAACCTTTGTTGATGCATTGGGGAACGATGAGGGCAAGGTGGCTAGGAATGTTGTTTTGTCTCAAGAGAGTTGGGCGTTGACACTAATGATGAAAGGAGATTAGGCATAAATTCTTGATTTCCTAGAGGAAGTGTGTACTTGTTCAGATATTTATGTGACATTGTTTATCCCCTCAGTTTACCAATGAAAACCTTATCCTGGAATGCTAAAGGCTTGGGGTAGGTGGAAAAAAGGGTGGATGTGGCTTCGTTGATTGGTTTATGGTAGGTGGACCCATTTTTGATGCATGAGATCAAGATCTTATCATGAGACAACGCTTTGTGGAGTTCCGCCTCTGGCCTTGTGTTTCGGAGTTCATGGTTGTTGGAGATGTGGGTTTTTTAGAATGTATGTTTGTTGGCTGGAATGGAGATATTTTGCGTTAGGTTATTGAATCTCTATTTGGTAGATCATCCACTATGGTCTTGGATCGGCTTTAAGATGGAGCTAGATTAGTGGCAACCTCAATTGATGACCAATCATGGGCATCAATGAATATTGATCTCTAGGTCAAGTTGAGGGAGATTGTGAATAGTTTTTTTTTTGACACTCCAAAGAGGGGGAGACACCCGTAGGTGTTCGCCCCATTTTATTAAAGAGGAGAAAAAGGAAGTACTTACAAATGGAGAAAAAAGGAAAAAATAGGGGAAAATGATATCAATAATGATACCATTCGCCCCGTAACCAGAAATTCGCTACCCAAGTTACCAGTCCGAACAAAGACGGTTCGCGTCAATACAAATGTTTTCTAAGTAAAATCTCTGCCCCGCAAACAGATATTTGTTCCTCGCCAGCCAGATACTCCAAATGCGCGCGAAGGGAACCAGTCTCACCGCCCTCGGACGATTTTCAGCGAGTGCAATGCTCTCCCAAAAAGATACCATCGACGAAAGATTCAGCCACGCAACGTCCTCCCATAAGGGCCGCACAAGGTCACAGTGGAGGAAGAGGTGTTCGGCCGTCTCAACAGCCGAGTCGCATAAGCCGCAAAAAATGGGAACGTTTGGAAAGAGAGCTACCAGGCGGTCGCGAGTAGGAAGTCGTCCACGCCTAAGGATCCACAAGAATATGCCAACCCTTTCCGGAAGCTTGAGACCCCATATGAGGTTGCAATGATCACGAAATGACGCCTCCGGATGCACAGCGATGGGGAGGAGAGCAGAATATGCCTTCTTCGAAGAAAAGGACCCGTCGTTCCAGGAGAAGTGATCACGCCCCCACGATGGAGTAGGGGCGTCCCCGAGTAAGGACATCAATGCAGAGAAGTCAATCAGGCGCTGAGAAGAGAGAGAATCCACCAGAATCGGGCACCAGGTGCCGTTGGACCAGCATGAGCCCACCGTTGCATCTTTGTCCCTGGCAAACGCATATAGTCTTGGAAAAAGGTTCATGAAGATGCCTTTGCCAGACCAGTCCATGGTCCAAAAGCGGAAGGAGGAACCATCGCCGAGAGATGGTCGGAATAAGGACCGATTGCGGTTGAAAACTGTGAAGGCTTCGCGCCAAAAGATGGGAGAGTGAATATGTGATCTACCGTCAAAGACGGAGAGAAATGCATTACTCGCCGCACTGCGAAGGCATTGAACAAGAAAGCCATCCTCCCGGCCTAAAAGCCGCGACGCCCATTTGAGAAGGAAAGCATCCCGCATGATCTCCAGCCGCCGCACACCCAGGCCCCCGTCCCGTTTAGGACGCGTAATGTCCTCCCAAGCGACCAGATGAATCCCTCTTCTTGCAGTACCATTCTTGCCCCAAAGGAATCCCCTCATACATTTGTCCAAGCGCAGTCTAATCCCCTTTGGCAATCCGCGCGATGATAGAAAATAAATAGGGATAGCGGAGAGGACGGATTTAATAAGCACCAATCGGCCACCCCGAGAGAGCAATGAAGAGCGCCAACCTGCCAGCCTTGTCTCGACCTTCTCCACCACCCGCTGATAGTCGCGCAACCGCGGCCTGCCCACTGAGAGAGATAATCCCAGGTACTCAAGAGGAAGAGCCCCGAGAGAGGCCCCCAAAATGGAGGAGCATTCCCCGACCTCCAGAGGCGAGAGAGCAAAGGGCACAAATTTGGATTTGTCCTCGTTGATGCAGAGCCCCGATAATTCGCAGAATAAATGTACCGTAGTAGCCATTCCGGAATATTGCAGTCGGTCCCCCTCGATAAAACATAAGGTGTCGTCCGCATATTGGATCAGCGGGATATGGAGGTCACCCAACGAGCATCCTCGAGTATACCCAGCGTCGTATACGCCTTGAATCATACGAGGCAGCACATCCGCCGCCAAGACAAACAGAAGAGGGGCAAGGGGGCATCCCTGGCGAACTCCCCTGCGCGGTTGAAATAAGTTCCCAGACGGTCGACCATTAAGAAATAAGGAGAAGGAAACCGTGGTAACACATCGACGGATCCATGAAATCCATAACGGAGGGAATCCCCGAGACTTCAAAACCGACCATAAGAAGCGCCAATCCAAGGAGTCGTAAGCCTTAGCAAAATCAATTTTCCAGAGGACTCCCTTCGTTCCATTTCTGTGCCAACCATCAATGATGGCGGAAGCAAGGGCGTAGCAGTCAGATATTTGCCTCCCTTGAACAAAGGCCGCTTGGCAGGGAGAAATGAGAGAAGCAAGCAGGGGCGCTAGGCGACGGGCCAGAGCCTTCGCAATGATCAAGTAAATACCATTGGAGATGGCAATAGGGCGGAATTCCTCAATACGACGAGCACCCTGGGATTTCGGGATGAGAACCATAGAGGCCCGATTAACCCTGTTGAATCCCCGGTTTCCTTCACAAAACTCGAGTGCCACAGCCAAAACGTCGTTGGCGATAACGTCCCAAAAGTCCCTATAAAAGGAAATAGGGAACCCGTCTGGGCCTGGGGAAGCATCGGCGTTAAGGTCCCAAGCCGCGCTCTTAAGCTCTTCCATTGATAGAGGGCGTGATAAATTAGCAGCATCTGAGCCAGAGATGGAAGGGGCCCCGGGAGCCATCCAGTGCCATGAAGAAGAGGGGAGGCGATTGAAAAAGTTCTTGAAGTAGTTAACCAATGCCGCACCCATATCTCGCTCATTCTGAAATATAGCGTCCCCAATCTCAATGGTAGAGATACGATTAGATCGTTTACGCGCACTAGCGACCCGATGGAAAAAGGCAGTATTAGCATCCCCCTCCTTGAGCCAACGAAGACGCGAGCGTTGTCTCCATTCAATTGCTTTTTTCCTGTCATCCTCCGAAACGATCTGAGCCGCTACTGATCTCTCGTATAATTCTTCCTGTGAAAGTTCCCTGACGCTTTCCAAGCGATCCAATCTAATAATTATCGCCTCAGCCTCGTTGCGGACCGACCGCCGAGCCAGACGCGTAGAAAATTTGAAGGAAGCAAGAACCCGCCGCAGAGAGGAGAGTTTGAGGGCAAAACGATGAGCCGCATTACCCGGGAATGACGTTTGTGACCAGTGATTTCGCACTAGTTCCTTGAAATTAGGCTCCAGAAGCCAACTCTTCTCGTAACGAAAAATGCCGCGCGGACGGGATGACTCGCCCGAATCCCAAATAATGGGGCTATGATCCGAAAAAGACCGAGGACGAGACGAAACCGAGCATAGTGGGAATGCATCCATCCAGCGAGAATTAGCTAGAAACCGGTCAAGCCGCGATCGAGAGGAGCTATTGCGCCAAGTGTATATGATGTCCGTGGCTACCAAATCATCCAGGGCCAAGTCGTTGATGAAGTCCAGGAAGTCGATAGAACCAGGATCCCTTCCCCCCGCCCGCGGGGCGGTCGTTTGAAAGCATAGTAACATTAAAATCCCCTCCCAAAATCCACGGAATATCCCCAAAAGCCACAGCATCGCCCCGCAAGTCCTCCCATAAATCGCGACGGGCAAGGTGACATAGGGGCGCATAAATACAAGAGAAAGCCATAGATACGTTAGTGGCCACATGCATAAGGATTACAGAGATAGAATGTCGTCCCATGCGAGAGCAGGATAATGAGAAGCTTGAAGATCTCCAAGCCACAATAGCACCACCAGAGGAGCCGGTCGCGTCCAAAGCACAAAATGCATCCACCGGTCCTGCTCCCAACGATCTCCAGAGGGCGTCGTCTACTCCAGAGAGCTTTGATTCCTGTATCAAAGCGACATCACAATCCCAATCAACCAAACGCGATCCCAAAGCCCTGCGACGCAGAGGGTCGCCCATTCCACGAACGTTCCAAGAGAGAAGCTTCATTAAATATTACAAAAATTAACCCAAAAAGTGGTCGGGGGAACGCCCAGTTTAAACACGACGTTGGTCCAGTCGGCGAAGTCCAGCCGCTTCCGCCACCGCCTCCCTAGATAGCAGGATCGGCGGCGAAGAAGTCCCTTCGAAGGAGAGGTCCAGGCGCCGAGCATATATAATGCCAAATCTATTCGGGGAAGCAACCGACGCATTCCAAGAGTTCCACGAAGCTGCACTTCGGGCTGGAGAGAGCGGCATGGCGTTTGAAGAAGAATCCCCTTGATAGCCAGAAGACCTAGAAATCCCAAAAGAAGTAGAAGGCTGCCCATAAAGTTGAGTGATATCGTGATTACCAAGATCGGGGGCGGCCATCGGGGAGCCCGACTCGCTTGCTAGCAGAATAGGAGGTGATGCTGAGGAAGAGGGACTCCAGTCTTCGTAGCACTGCGACCGATAGAAAGGCACCGCAGAAATAGGAATAGGGCAGGGAATATCTTCGTAGTAGATAATAGAGTCCCCAAACATTGTCGGGTCATGCGCGACCCACGATAGGGCCCGAATAGGATCCGATCCGAAAGGGGGAATCGGAAGCGCCGCATCGAAACTCGGGGAGGAGCCGCAACTCTTCGGAATGGGAATGTCAGATAAATCCGCCGACTGCGGATCGTCCTCGAAAAGGCCCCTGGGCACGCGAGAGGGCGTCCGTCCAAATGCGCACGAGAATCGAAGCCCAGGCGACGAAGTCGAAGGGGCGTCATGATTCAGCGACGCTTCGGGAACAACCAAGGAAGGTGCCACGTGGGCCATCGGAGGCGAACCGTCGTTGGACCTGGGGGCATCGATCCCGGCCTCGGAATGGACTGACGAAGCCACCGGCGGCGGAAAGAAGAACTCAAGCTTGAAGGACCATCTGCCCAGATCCAAAATCTCCGAAAAAGTCTTGCCATACATGGAGCGTGAGAGGTTGGAGGAGCATTCGACCAAAATCCTTGTGCACGACCAGTCCGAACCCGGGGAAAGGCCATCGTCCAAGATAGCCAGAACTTGACCCCAACTGCGAATCACCTTGGAGAGGCAATGCGCCGAGCGAGACAGGAATGGAACTCCGCGGACCTCCACAACGCATATCTCGGAGGTTAGAGAAGCACCATCGGCCACCCGGGGACGACGCCATTTGACCGCCGACGAATCCGACCGAGAAATGAGGATTTCCCGTTGCTCCGGGGAAAGTCCTCGAACACAGCATCGGGTGTCGTCCAGAAAGAAGAAGTCCCCCGAGAATCCTTCGCCCAGGAGAAGAAGAGTTTCCGATTGGATCGCCTCGCGGTCGGAGCCCCGCCGATGCACCATGCCAATCGCCACGCCAAGATTTGCAGCCATCTCCTTCGGACCGGGATTAACCGATGCCGCAGGAGCATAAAGCTCCCCCGCCGGAGGCCCCACCACAGAAGATGGGTGATCACCCATCCGATGAGAGCCCTGGCGACTCCGAGCCTCTGGCAACTTGTCATGGACTAACAGGGAAGGATTGCCAGTATTATCAGAGCCATAGTGCGACGCGGAGGGAGTGGTCTTCCCTTTTGCTGAAGCAGCACCACAGCTCGCTGAGACCACCTGAGCAAAGGAGCGAGAGTCCCGAAAGGCCGAGGGAGCTTTCACACGGGGAGGGTCATCTACTCGAGATGAGTGCTTCGTCCGCCTGAGATCCACTAGCGCTTCCCTACATGAGAACGAACGGTGCCCGACACGACCGCACCGGAAGCATCGAGGAGGCGCCATGCATGCAGACGCCAAATGACCACGCCCCGCACAACGAAAGCATCGCCTGCCGGGCTTAGAGCGGGATACCCTCACCCAGCCATCCTTGATATCTTCGTCTTTGATAGCGATACTCGAGGGCAAGACCGGTTGACGAGTGGCACGTACCTGGTCGCCGTGCCGAGGGCCGAAGCGCTTCGGAACCCATACGCACTTCAGAGAATGCTTGCGCCATCCGCCCGCCGCTGCAGAGCCCGCTCCTTCTAGCGTCATGGCCCTCAACTTGCCTAAATTCTTATCCAGGCTATCATGGATTGTGGGGGTGACATTGATGTCACAATTTTAGGGGCTATCCACTTGAGAGCGGGAGGTTTCCGTGACCTTAGTTTTAGACTTCTTGCTAATTGGAAAACTTTGCTCTTGGTGGTCTTCGATGCTTTGTACTATAGACCTTAAGGAATTCTAGTTCCAAGTCTCGCATCGACCATTTACTCATTTCGATTGGGGACTTGGAGATTGTTGATATGTTACCTATCTTTCTTACTATTTTTTATTATCTATTTATTTTATCGTTTTCATGTAATTTGCCTAATAGATTCCTCTCCTATATAAGAGAATCCAAGGGCCTTTCATTAATGCAATCAATTCTTTTCCTTCTACATGGTATCCGAGCGACGATCTTAGACTAGAGTTCTCGTATCCCACCAAACCCTAACCATACCTGCTTGCCCGTCCCCCCTCTCGATCGTCGCCACTTGCCACCCCGAGTTGTAGACCCCAAGCCACCCCCTCTTTAGCAGCAGCCCGACCACTGCCCTAGCCGCCCAGACATCTCTTGAGCAACAGAAGGCATATAGGAACTCCATGATGGTTGGAGTTTTCGTGACCGACCTTGATATAGAGTATGATGCAACGCGTACTCAGCTTCTCACTGGAGCTACCATACCTCCCATGGAGGAGGATTATAGCCGTCTCAAATGGATTATCATGCTTCCTACATCAACTCCTCAACCCTTGTCAGGTATGGCCGTTTCTCGTGGCTGAGGAGGGACGACACAGTCTAGAGAACACACCCCTCGTGGTAGAAGTGGTGGACGTCTACGTGGCCCTTGCACCTTTTGCCATCGACGGGGACATAGAGGATACATGCTATCATAAGCATGGATATCCCGTTTCTGGTTGCGTAGCATAACAAATTGAGCCTTCAGATACACTTGCTTCCCAGGTCGATACTGACATGGATGATATTATCTCTCGTATTGGAGAGATCATAACTCATGTTGCAGGAACTACCACTTCAGATCAATGTTTTAAAAACCGAACCGAACCGACCGGTTGAACTGGTTAAGCCAAGAACCGAAGGAAAAACGGTCCAACCACCCGGTTTTTTTCAGAAAGTAAAAACCAGTAAAAACTGGTCAAAAGCCGGTTGGACCGTCAAAGCCCGGTTAAACCAAATGAACCAAACCACCTGTTCAACCATCCATTTTTTGACCAAAAAATAGTTTTCAATAAATTAACAAAATCCAAACTTTTTAGAAAATTCATAATATAGTCATATTTTAATCCCTAGTATATTACACCATTATCTCTTCTCCTTTGCATGGATCAATGACTCATTATCACTTGTCCATTCTTATCATATGAGCATTACCTCTCTCTTCCCACATTGTGTATGGGGTTGTCCACTTATAACAATCAAGCTTGTAAAAGTCGACCAACTAGGTTGACTAGTCGGTTTGACTAGTCGAGTCGGGGGGTAGTCGACTCGATTAGGCCTAGTCAGCTATTAATCGGTCAGCCCGACTAATCGGTCGACTTTTACATCAAGCTTTTATTTTTTTATTTTTTGCTTTTTTATTTTTTTAAAAACTCAGCCATAGCCGGTCCCAAGCTCGGGTAAATGAGGAGGGTTGCGCGTTAGGTAGCCGACAGCCAGCGCATGAGAGATAAATTCATAAATAGTGTTCTAAAAGTTCTTCTAAGAACACTATTTATGAATTTATCTCGAAACCGTTCGGATCTTTTAAACATGGATTTAAGCAAACATACAGATTTCGTTGGGGCGTTCCCTACTTGCGACGCGTTGCATCGCCCGAATACAATGAAAAATTGGCAAGGGCCGCTACATCGCAGCCTGGATGTAGTTCAAAATTTGCAAGGGTTCTCGCATGATGAACACATGCGGGTAAATAAGCTAGTTCCGCTGCATCACTGCCCGGATGCAGTCCAAAATTTGCAAGGGTTCTCACATAATGGACGCATGCGAGTAAAGAAGTTAGTCCAAAAGAGATTGCAAAGGAAGTTAATTACGGATTGGTAGTTGGAATATCGGTACTTTAACTGGAAAATTGATGGAGATAGTGGATACAATGGAAAGAAGGAAGATTCATATATTATGTCTTCAAGGGACTAAATGGGTTGGAGAGAAAGCAAGGAAGATCGAGAAGACATGCTTTAAACTTTGGTATTCAGGTAAAGTTAAGGGCAGAAACGGTGTTGGAGTGGTTGTTCATAAAGATCTGAAGGATTGTGTGGTTGAGGTGCAAAGATTTGGGGATCAGATTATTTTGCTAAAGTTGGTGCTTGAAGAAGAAATTCTGAATATCATATCAATTTATGCACCGCAAATTGGTTTAGATGAAAGGACTAAACAAGCTTTTTGGGAGGATCTGGATAAGATCTTATAAGGAATCCCACACAGAGAGATGGTTTGCATAGGTGGAGATCTTAATGGACATGTGGGAAAAGATGTTTCAGGGTATGCAAGTGTGCATGGAGGACATGGTTTTGGGGATAGAAACGAAGAGGGAAAAGTCATTCTGGATTTTGTAACTGCATATGATCTTTTCATAGCAAACACTCTTTTCAAGTAGAGGGAGGAGCATTTAATTACTTATAAGAGTGGCTCAACTAGAACACAGATCGATTACTTTGCGTTGAGGAGTTGAGATCGGTTGTGTTGCAAAGATTGCAAAGTAATCCCTGGAGAGAGTTTGACAACCCAACATCGCTTGTTAGTCTTGGATTTACAAATAAAAGGGCTGGTAAAGAAAAGGAAGGTTCCTAAGATCACTAGAACTAGGTGGTGGAATCTTCCGCTGAAGTAATCAAGCTTCAGGGAGAAGGTTTTAGAAGACTTATCTTGGGATTGTAGCGGTAGTGCAAACGAGATGTGGGAGGCATTAGCATCTTGTATCCGAAAGGTAGCCAAAGAGATGCTAGGCGAGTCAAAAGGAGGAGCTCCGGGTCAAAAGGAGGCTTGGTGGTGGAGTAAAGGGGTGCAAGAGAAGCTAAAAATTAAAAGAGCTTGCTTTAAAGCTATGTCTAAGGATAGAACAGAGGAAACTGTCACAGATTATAAAATAGCGAAGAAGGAAGCAAAGAAGGCTTTAAGCGGAGCTAAGTCAAAAGCTTATGAGGTTTTGTATAAAAATCTCAACTCTAAGGAGGGCCAGAAGGATATATTCAGGTTGGCCAAAGCAAGAGAAAGAAAGACCAAAGACCTTTCTCAAGTGAGATGCATCAAGGACGAGAAAGGTCACGTGTTTGTTACTCAGAAGGATATAGAGACTAGATGGGAGCAATACTTCCATAAACTTTTCATTGGAGAAGGAAATAGAGAGTTCACTTTGGGTGATCTAGCTAGTAGTGAAAGTTACTTGAATCGTGCATGCTATAGACGAATACAAAGAAAAGAAGTAGAGGAGGCTTTGAAGGTTATGAGACCTGGGAAAGGTGTTGGACCGGATGACATCCCTGTTGAAGTATGGGAAGTTTTAGGTAAGCGTGGTTTGACTTGGCTTACGAATCTATTCAATGTTATTTGGCGAAGCAAGAAAATGCCTGAAGATTGGAGGAGGAGTATCGTGGTGCCTCTTTATAAGAACAAAGGAGACATTTAAAATTGTTCAAATTACAGAGGTATCAAGCTGATGAGTCACACTATGAAAATTTGGGAATGTGTGATCGAAAGAAAGTTGAGGCAAGTTTCCCAAGTAAAAGAAAACCAATTCGGATTCATGCCAGGCCGCTCAACTATTGAAGCCATCCATTTGCTGAGGAGAACAATGGAGATTTATAGAGCTAAAAGGAAGAATCTCCATATGATCTTTATTGATTTGCAGAAGGCTTATGATTCCGTCCCACGAGAGATACTGTGGAGAGTTTTGGAGAAGAGACAAGTACCTGTCCTATACATTAATCTCATAAAGGATATGTATGATAGGGCTTTATCTTGTGTAAGGACCCCGACCGGGAAGACTGACTATTTTGATATCAACATTGGTTTACATCAAGGTTCAGCTTTGAGTCCATTTCGTTTTACTTTGATTATGGACGAGTTGACAAGTCACATTCAGGATGAGTTACCTTGGTGTATGTTATTTGCTGATGATATTGTGTTGATTGACGAGACTATAGATGGAGTAAATGAGAAGCTTGAGGTTTGGAGACATGCATTGGAGACTAAAGGTTTTCGTATAAGTAGGGCTAAGACGGAATATATACAATGCACCTTTGATGGAAGCAATGGTGAAGGAATCGAGGTGAAGATTGGTGACGATAACATTCAGAAGAGAGATTCTTTTAGATATCTGGGATCTATTTTGCAACATGATGGGGAAATTGATGGAGATGTTACTAATAGAATAAATGCAGGCTGGCTAAAGTGGAGAGAGCCTCCGCTGTTCTCTGTGATAAGAAAATTCCTTTAAACATTAAAGGAAAGTTTTACAAAGAGGCCGTGAGACCTGCTATGCTTTATGGTTCTGAATGTTGGCCTGTGAACCATAGACATGTGCAGAGAATGGCTGTAGCAGAAATGAAAATGCTAAGATGGATGTGTGGACATACACGTAAAGATCGGATTCGGAATGATGCAATTAGAAAGAAAGTTGGTGTAGCTCCGATCGAGGATAAGATGCGAGAAAACCGCTTAAGATGGTTTGGTCATTTGCAAAGAAGGTCAACTGATGCATCGGTTAGGAGATGCGAGTGTTGGGATGTTGAGCCGACTAAGAGAGGGCGAGGACGACCCAAGAAGTGTTGGAAAGAGACTATACGAAGGGATCTTAGTTTTTTGGATGTAAGTACGAGATTGACCCAAGATAGATCTGAATGGAGGCGAAGAATCCATGTAGCCGACCCTACTTAATTGTGGGAAAAGGCTTTGTTGTTGTTGTTGTTTGCTTTTTTAAAAAGTAAAGTTATTTTAATATGCTTAAAGTATAGAAAATATACAAACCTATGTTAATACATAAGCAAACTTATTCTAATATGCAGTAATATTATATTTAAAGTTAATTATTTCTTTTATTTTATTATGAAAGTATAGAAACTGTATAAATCTATGTATGAAAATGATTTATATACTTCAAATAATTAACAAATTTAAAACCGACTAACGATCAACTTAATCCAATTAGTCGCCCGACTACCGATTAATCCTTAGTCAGTGACCCCGTCGACCGAGTACCAACTACCACTTTCTGCAACCTTGATAACAATAACAAACGAAGAAGATGATGTCATAGTCGTCCTATGAGATACAATAAATTAACAACACTTATATTAATAAGAGTATAAATAGTTTGACATTATTCATTTTTTACATCATATATGCATTATAAGAATTTTACGAAATATGCTTATTATGCCTTTTTGAATTTTTTAATAAATTTTATACCCCCAATTTTTAAGCAATTTTTCTTTTGCTTCTATATTTTCTTTAAAATTCACAATATTATGTTTATATTGGTATATTTTTACTCTCAATTCTTGGCGCCGGTGGTGCGGAATTGCCGGCTCTTTTGCTTCTGGCTGGATGATTGGTCCGGAGATGGAAGGCTCTGTGATAAATTTTCGAGGCTGTTTGCATTATCCTCGGACCGTGAATGCTCCGTATCCCATGCGGGAGGGACCGACACCTAGGCACTGCTCTTCGTCAACCCCCTCCCCCCGCAGCGGGTGGATGATTTTTTGCGTCTCCTCGCTGAGCTCCCGCCTGTGTCGGACATCATTGTCGATAGTGCTCCGGTCAACTATGACCACTTTATGTGGGTTGGTACTAAGTTCTCTACCAAAAGCATTTACAATCATCTTCGTAACTCGGACGCGGCGTCGAATACGGAGTTGGCCCAGGACTTGCGTCTGATTTAGGCCGCTAAGATCCCCCTTTGGGTATAAATTTTTTTGTGGTGCCTTCGGAGGAACAGGATCTGTGACAAGATGAGAAGGGCCCACTTATTTGGTTCTCAGGATGTTACTTGCGATAGATGTCATTATCATAATGAGGATGCCGAACACATCTTCTTAACTTGCCATCCTTCAGTGGAGGTTTGGCAGTCCTTGAACTTACCTTGGGCGAGGCATGAGAGTACAACCCTATTTTGGCAGTCCGTCAGGCGGCTCGGCTCCGGTTCCTCTGATGACATATCTATAGCCTTTGCTGCGGTTTGGGCGATTTGGCAAGGAAGAAACGATTGCATCTTTAACAATGCTAGATTTTATTCCGAGAATGTGGTGATTCACTGTAACACCCTTTATACATCCTGGGCCTCGTGTTAGGTTGTAACGACTCTTTATTAATATATAGTGGGAACTCCCACCTTGGGAGTTCACCCATCTTCCTTCTCAAAAAAAAATATTGGTATAAAATAGGGGCACAAGTGTACCAATAAAAGGCCACTACGATTTGGTCTTTTTCGGTTTTTATGAACTTCTGACGTCATGAGCGCTTCAACCGGTCGGGTCCCATTAATCCGACTATAGAAACCAAAACCGATACCTGCCCGGTTTCATGTTCGATTTGATTTTTAAAACCTTGCTTCATATACCACGGCCAGAGCTTTTTCGAGCTCCTCAGGTATCGCTTATGCTTTCACTAGTAGTAATGATGCAAATATGACAGAGTAGATTATGGATTCTGGTGCTTCCCATCATCTTTGTGGTGACAGGGCACAGTTGAGGTTCTACAGGATCATATCACCTGGTAAATGGGTTGTTATTGCCAATGGCGACCACTCAGCCATTACAGGACAGGGGGAGGTGCATTTGACGCCGCCTATGCAACTTCAGAATATTTTATATGCTCTTGACTTTCAAATGAATTTACTTTTCATTAGTCAGATTACTAAGGATCTGCATTGTCGTGCTATCTTTTACCCATTGTCTCTTGTGTTTCAGGACATTCTCAAGGGCAGAGTGATTGGATGTGGCCGTAAGCAGCAGGAACTCTACAGACTGGTCCAACCTCCTCATGTTGGCATTTCTACTATGCCTACTGGACCAGTCTCACCATATCGTGGCACCTTCGTTTTGGTCACCTTCCTATGTAGAAACTATGTCATGTTCTCCCTCAGATTTTCGTGAGATCTTCCTTCCAGTGTGAGGCTTGTCAATTTGGGAAGCATCATCATTCCTTCTTTCCATCCCATTAGAGTCGGAGCAGTTCTCAGTTATTTTTTTGACTAAGAAAGACGGGGGTGCCCTCCCAAAGCGGGAGTCACCACACTAACACATTCATTAATAAGCGAGATGATACATCAGTTTGAGATCCATAAATTATACAAGGCATTACATTTAGCAAGAGCATTGAACTCCTTCATTTAAATATCTGGTGTTCGAGTTGTGTTCCTGATCACCAGGGACACCATTTTTATCATGTTGGTGTCGATGCTTTTTCTAGACTTTCTTGGGTCTTTTTATTGAGGAATAAGTTTGTCTCTGATCAAATCTTTTATTAATGAGATAAAGAATATTTTTTCTGTCAATGTCAAATATATTCGTTCTGATAATGCTTGAGAGTTCTGCACCTTACAACTTTCATCATTTCTTAGATCTCTTGGCATTGTTCACCAGATCTCATATGCCTCTACATCCTAGCAGAACGTTGTAGCCAAGCGCAAACACCGTCACTTACTTGATGCGACCCGAACATTCTTGATACAGAGTCATGCTCCTCATGCATATTGGGGCGATGCTGTCCTCACGGCTTGCTATCCCGTGAACCGCATCCCTTCGTCTATGTTAGGAGTGAAGATTCATTTCTTGATTGCGTTTCCCGAGAAGGATCTTTTCTCCCTTATACCTCGCGTGTTCGGTTCAGTTGCTTTTGTTCATGATGTCTCTCCAGGTCGTGACAAGCTCTCTCCCAGAGCTGTCAAGTACGTTTTTGTCGACTACTCTCG
The DNA here is from genome assembly GCA_037367405.1 of Ottelia alismoides. NCBI lineage: Eukaryota > Viridiplantae > Streptophyta > Magnoliopsida > Alismatales > Hydrocharitaceae > Ottelia > Ottelia alismoides. The sequence continues at coordinate 185,498 of JAZKJV010000124.1, forward strand.
TACCCAGAAGAGGTACCATTGCTTTGATCCGCTTAGAGGAAATACTTTGTCAGTACTGATGTTACTTTCTTTAAGTTTGTCGTGTATTTTTCTCCTACATGCGACATACTAGCCCCATCCGACTCTGACGATGAAGTCTACATGCCTTTACCTCCTACTATCGTACCACCACCTCCCTCTACTCCTGCTCTATCACCACCTCCCTAACCACCACCACCACCGCCACCACCTATACCTGCTCTTGCATCTACACCTGCTCCTGTAGATCCATTTTGTACTATGACTCAGTTTTTGCCACATGTTTTTACTCACAGGTCTCGCTCGGTTCTCCCTTCTCATAGGCCTTGCCCATCATCCAGTACGCTTCAGGTATGTAATGAGTACATTGTTTCTACTGATGGCAATACTGAGTTGTTTGTGTAGCATGATTCCATACATGATGAGAAGATGTCCTTGGTAGATGATCTTGATGTGTTGATTGCTCTGCGTAAGTAGAAACGCAAGTGTGCTACTTATCCTCTTGCAACCCAGGTTTCCTTGAACAGGCTGTCAGAGGATTTCAAGAGGTTTACCTTTGCACCATCATCTGTGGAGATACCACGGACATATCACGAGGCTTTTCAGAACAATCAGTAGAGATTAGCCATGAAGGAGGAAATGACTGCGTTACAGTCACGTGGTACGTGGAGTCTTGTTTCTGTTCCAGTTGGCTCATCCGTTGTGGGATGTAATGGATGTTCACTGTGAAAAATCATGCATATGGCATTGTGGATCACTATAAGGCAAGACTTGTGGCATGCGGGTTCACCCAGACATGAGTTGGTCTATCAGGATACTTTCTCTCCAGTTGCTAGATATTCTACTCTGTGCATTCTACTTTCTGTTGCAGTGACATGAGATTGGCCCCTTTACCAGCTTGATGTGAAGAATGCCTTCCTCTATGATGATCTACATGAGGATGTCTACATGCAACAACCACTTGGGTTGCTACTGAGGGAGGGTGTCAGAAGGTTTATAGGCTTCACAAGGCTATCTATGGCCTTAAGCATAGTCCAAGAGCATGGTTCCAGACGCTCTCAGACTTAATAGTATTGTAGGGGTTTGTGCGATCGACGGCCGATCACTCTTTGTTTGTGTTGGAGTATTTGGTAGTGCACCTATTGAGTTGTAGCAGGGTAAATGGATCCTGGAGAAGATCCATTTACCCCATCCTGTGTTTAGTCCCATACCGTCCAATGGTAGGACTTGGAGGCTCTGGGAAGGCTATATAAGGAGTCCCAGACCTCATGTACTCATTGAGAAAGTGCAATGCATACTATGCCCCTTTGAGGGCTTCTCCCGTGGTTTTATCCCGCTCCTCACAGAGTAGGGTTCCACGTTAAAATCCCGCGTTCTTCGTGTTCTATGTTCTTATTCCATGTTTTGCTTCCGCATATTTATTTTATAACATGGTATCAGAGCACGTCGCGAGATGGGAGAGAAGAGGGCCGCCTGGAAGGTTCGAAGGAGAGTGCCGCGCGAGGGGAACTGGGCGGCGGCGCCTGAAGCTGCTTGCGCCGCGAGGTCTCCAGATTCAGATCCAGATTCAGATTCAGATACCAGTCTCCAGACCAGCCTGTAGATGGCGGCGCAGATCGAAGCAGCCCCCCCCCCCTCCCCACCCCGCGCATCTCGCTCTCGCGCTCCGCCTCAGTGGGCGCCAGCGGTGCATCCAGATCTGGAAGGTGCCCCCTCGGGGCGGCGTTTATTTCTTCTGTTGTAATGGGTTCCTGTAACCCTAAAGGGGAGGGGAGGCATCATTTATTTAAGAAGAAAAAGAGGGGCAGAAGAGCCCAAGTGGGCTTCGGTTACTGTACAAGTCCAATGATGGGCCGTATAAAAAAACAACAAGGGAGAGAAGTACATATTGTAAAAAAAAAGGTGGGGAGGCAAGTATTCAGGCTCAGTTGGGCCTACTTTGTATGAAAAAAACAGAGAGGATGTGGTTGATTTGGGCCCTTTGGGCCCAAGAAAAAAAATTGAAAAAAAAATTTGAGAAAAAAAGGCGAGTAAAAGAAAAGAGCCGTACGCAAGTAAAAAAAAAGGTTGTTTTGAGAAAGCCGGGAAAAAAATTGCAACGACTTAAAAAAATGTGACGGCTTTATTAAAAATTTTTTTTGAAAAGCCGCAAGAAATGTTTCGAGGATATTCATGTTGTATTTACCCCTTATTTATCTTGTCTTCTCCCAACTTGGTCGACGTCCATGTTTTCCGACAAGTATGGGAGAAAGGGGGAGTATATGTAGAGTCACAGGTCTATTCAGATGCTCCAGATGTCAGATCTTCATATTCCAGGCCAGTGCACGTTGTTCAGACTCTACAGATCCTGTTTCAGACTCGACATCAGATATTTCCGAGTCTCAGTTTCAGACACGCACGAGTGTGCGGTCATTGTCAGATGAGCATATGTTGCCATCATTGTCAGAGGTTCCCATCATTATTATTGTTTTGTCGGCCAGAGTTTTCATGTGAACCATAGGGACTCCAGAGTAGAGGACCATTCCCTATGTCATATGTTGGCAAGGGTTTTCATGTGGTATCATAGGTACACAAGAGCAGTGCACCATTCTCTGAGCCAGATGGGAGAGACTCAGTTCTCCGACGAGGAGACTTCAGGTGCAGTTTCAGACTCGATGGTCATATTCCGAGTCTTCAGTTGACTCACACTCCAGCCCGTTCGACCTCCTCACCTGCACGGCATGAGAAGCAACGTCCTCGACTGCAGCATGTGCGCGTTGGGTTGATATTGTCCGTAGTGTCATGTAACGTGAGTTGAGTTTCTTTATGTTTGTTTGTCCAAGCTGAGCATTGCATGCTCCAGCTTGAGGGGGAGTGTTGGAGTATTTGGTAGTGCACCTATTGAGTTGTAGCAGGGTAAATGGATCCTGTAGAAGATCCATTTACCCCATCCTGTGTTTAGTCCCATACCGTCCAATGGTAGGACTTGGAGGCTCTGGGAAGGCTATATAAGGAGTCCCAGACCTCATGTACTCATTGAGAAAGTGCAATGCATACTATGCCCCTTTGAGGGCTTCTCCCGTGGTTTTATCCCGCTCCTCACAGAGTAGGGTTCCACGTTAAAATCCCGCGTTCTTCGTGTTCTATGTTCTTATTCCATGTTTTGCTTCCGCATATTTATTTTATAACAGTTTGTGTACAGGATCTAGAGAGGTATTATTGTCATTCTTGTTTACGTTGATGATATTATTGTTACAGAGGATGGCACACATGGTATTCAGAGTGCCAAGGACTTCCTAGGTCAGCAGTTTGTGACCAAGGACCTTGGTAATTTACGTTACTTCCTTGGACTGGAGTTTTCCAGGAGCCAACGAGGTCTTGTAATGACCCAGAGGAAGTACATTACAAACCTTTCATATACAGGCATGGTAGATTGCAGACCTGCCACTACTCCTATTGACCCGAGCATGAAGCTATATGATGAATGACACAGAGGAGGTTGACAAGAGGAGGTACATGGAGCTTGTTGGCAAGCTACTATATGTGACTTTCTAGGCCCAACATATCCTTTGCCGTGAGTGTTGAGAAAAAAGAAAGACTTGTTTATTCCTTGAGCTCTAGGCTCTCTTATATAGGGAACGACCTATGGGCAAATTACATAAGATAGATAGAGAAAAGAAAATAGAAAAAAGAATACATAAACATAAAATATCTTTACACCCCTCCTAAAGATAGAGTATAGATATCTATCACGCTCAGCTTGGATGAACACTTTTGGAAGGACCCTCTAAGTAAGTCTCTGGTGAAAATGTCTGTCATCTGGTCCCCTGAGCTGACATGGGATGTAGAGATGAAGCCCTTATGGATCATGTCACGTATATAATGGCAAATAACCTCAATGTGCTTTGTCCTATTGTAGAATGCATGATTATTAGCAATAAATAAGGCCGTATAATTATCGTATTTTAGCGGCATAGGAAGAGGAACATCTATATGTAGATCTGTTAGGACTGTTCGAACCCACATTTCTTCTGTATATGCTTGTGCCATAGCTCTACTCAGATTCAACACTAGAGTCAAGTGAATCTCCAACAAATATAGCAAATTCTGATGTAGACTTCCTGTCCTTAGGGCATCTTGCACAGTCTACGTCTGCACATGCTGAGATAGTAATAGTGCCTCCCTTTTAAATACCAGCCTTGCATCTGGAGATGATTTAAGATACCTCAGTATCATATGTATAGCATCCATATGAATCTGACGAGGTTGTTCCATGAACTGGCTCACCCGACTGATTGCAAATGAAATATTAGGTCTAGTAATGGTAACATAAAGAAGCTTCCCCACCAGTTCCATGTATCTTCTCTTGTCAACCTCATCAGTATCATCATCACACAGTTTCATGCTTGGATCTATGGGTGTAGTAATGGGTCGACATCCAAGCATACCCGTATCACTTAGCAGATCAATGACATATTTTTTTGAGTCATCACAAGCCCTTGTTGATTTTTGGAGAACTCCAATCCCAGAAAGTATCTAAGAGCTCCTAGATCCTTGGTGACAAATTCACGACCCATAAATTCTTTCGCCCTCTTTATTCGCTGCATATCATCACCTGTAATAAGTATATCATCAACATACACCATAATAGCAGTCATACCTTTGGAGGTTCTCTGTACAAAAAGAGAATGATCTGCATTCTATCATATGAACCCATATTTCTCAAACAAATCTGAGAGCTTTTGGAACCAAGCTTAAGGGCTCTGCTTAAGGCCATAGATTGCCTTATGAAGTCTACACACTTGTAAATACTCCCCCTCGGCAGCAAACCCCGACGGCTGCTGCATGTAGACTTCCTCCTTGTAGAGATAATTATGTAATCAGTGTATCGTTTATTCTATTTTTATTTTCCTGATAACCTCTTATGTAATTTACCCATGTGTCCTCTCTCTATAAGAGAGCCTAGGGTTCTGTGGAATAAACAGATTACTCTTTTCCACCAACATAGTATTCGAGCCAAAACCCTAACCCTAAAATCCTAACCCTTCCCACTGCCATCGCCCTCCTCTCCCTCCTTCTCGGTGCCGCCACCGCCACCCTCCCCTCCTTCTCAGCGCCACCACCACCACCCTCCCCTCCTTCTCCCACCGCCACCGTCGCCCTACCTACCCTCCGTCTCCAACCGCCGGGGCCCTCCCTCCACCGCCGGGCCCTCCCTCCCTCCACCGCTGGGCCTTCCACCGTCGGGGACCTCCACCGCCGGGCACCCCTTCCAACGTCGACGTCTACTCTTCTGCCAGTCTCTCTCTCCCTGGATTTGAGTTTGTAACATCTACATATGCACTCAAATCCTATACAGTTTATGTAGACAATTCTCTTTTGGTCTACGGATCCTAATTCTTCCTCTCCGACAACATGTCAGAAAACGAAGTCGATATGCCCTCCATAGGCGTGTTCAAAGGTCCCCGCCAATAGTCAAGATGGATGGGACGAATTATGAGCTCTGGGCAATGCAGTTCATGAGCTTCACGAAGTCAAACGGTAAGAAGCACATTCTTATCGAGGATGAACCAGCAATGAAGGCTGGGATGTATGCCTCATGGGAGGCTGATGATTCATATGCCATGGTCTGGCTCTCAGGTACATTGTCGATGGAGATTACAAATGATGCTCTCCATCAACCCACTGCTAAGGCGATGTAGGACATCCTGGCGGCCACTTATTCGTAGGTGCGAAATGAGACAAAGATGTTACAGCTCCCGCATGACATCTTCACCATGAAACAGAATGGCCGGCCATTGCATTCCTTGTAAACATCCCTACGGGGGATGTTTAAGAAACTCTATAGTACTATACCTCTCACGGCCACCCCTGAGCAGCAGAAGACTTTTCGGAATGCTACCATGGTGGGGGTACTACTCGTGGCTCTTGATCCCGAATATGATGCTGCATGATCTCAGATACTTACCGATGCTACCATTCCTCCTATGGAGGAAGTTTACCGGAGGCTTAGCCGCATTTCTATCTCTTCCAGTACTTCTACTCCACCACCTTCGGCGATGGTTGTGTCGTAAGGGAGAGGTGGTCAGTCTTCATTCCGTTGACGTGGACCTCGTGGTCGAGGTGGTCGTTTTTGCTAACCATGCACTTTTTGCCATCGCACATGTCACTCTGAGAATACATGCTATTCTAAGCATGGGTTTCCAGCATCAGCGCACGTAGCCGAGCATGTTGCATCTCCATCAGCATCCACTTCAGATCACAGGTTTGAGGTGCTCGTGGCGTGATTGCGCGATATTATGCCTCTGGTATTGACGGATTCTCCAGGAGGTTCTTCAGATATTGTTGCTTCAGCATCTTCGAGTATTTCTGCCTCTGCTAGCACCTCAGATAGTGCTTCTGCTTTTACATCCTATCTTAATATCTTCGTTTGGATTATGGACTCTGACGCAACACATCATCTTTACCACGACAAAGATATACTTGAGTCATACAGAGACATTCCACCAGGACTGTCAGTGATTGTAGTTGATGGGACTCATTCCTTAACTTTCTTTGTGAAAAACAAGGCTGAATTAAAATCAAATACGAAATGTATGCAAGACGATGAAAAACACACCTAGCATGCTTCTATTGGCGGGGAAAGAATAGATTTTATTTTGGTTAAGTGAAGCGATGTCTATATGTGTCTCAAATCAGTATGTCCTACCTACGATCAAACACATGAGATAAGAAATAAAGATAGCTCGGAGAGCTGCATGCCTGATCCTAAGTCGACACTCAAGTGGGGCAGTCCCCACACAATCACAATATCATTCATTCATTTACAATCACGAGTCTTCAAACGAAGACCGCTGTAAAGACGATTATTACATGAATGCATGAAAGAATACGAGATACCTTAATTCTCGTCAGTTTCTCCAATGGTGCTTCTGCGACCCCTCGTAGCAGGAGCTCCTGCTCCTTGCCTCCTTGATCGCCAAGGGTCCCTACCACAAAAAGCAATCATTAGATAGATATTAGAGAATTTTCAAAACAATGCAAGTGAAATGAACGATTTGACCTAAAGGTTAGAAATTATCACTTAATCAAAAAGGAAAAATCTAAATAAAACCAAAGATGACCTGTGTCCCTGGCAATGATGCCATTTGATGAGTCCGTAAATCGTCCTCTTCATAATATCGAATTAATGTTCAAGTTTCGTTGCAGTCGGGCAAAAACATATCGATCAAAACCCACTTTGATTAATTTTTCAATTAATTGCAAGCGGTCAAATATTTTTTTACTTGGGCAAGTCCAATGTCGAACTCAGGGATACAAGCCTCTTAAGTTATTTTCAGACTCTTAATATGAGGATCAAGTGATTAATGAATAACTAATAGGTCAAAAAATAGAGAAACATGATGCAAGCAAATAATGCATGCACAAAATACACTTTTTATTTGGTTTTTATAATGCACTGTGATGCAAATGTAAAAATATGCACATATGCCCTACATAAATAAAATCAATGAGCATAAAAAATGAAGTCAATTTCGGCATCATTTCATGAAGAAAACTTAGTTGATAAATGAACAAATGGCATTAAAATCATTAAATAATGACAGTACATCACTAAAATTTATCATTCAAATTTAAAGTGTCAAATCAGGGAACAAATCATGCATATGGATAGATAATGAAATAAGCTTTCAAACGAAACTGAAATCAACTTAAACATAGATCATATGCTCAAGCTATTTACAAAATAGTCCAGGGGAATAAACGTAAAGAAAATTTCAAAATAAATAGACAATCATTACAAACAGGTCCCCAGAAGGACATATATGTAATTAAAATAAACCGCAAAGCCTTCCCTGTAATTTTTCAATATGCACGGGGGTTATTTTGAAATTATTAAAATCCGTATGGGCTAGAATGCAAATAGCCCCAGGCATGCTTGCTTTGCACGTGCGTGGAAGGACCTGAATGCAATTTAGAGAAGAAAGTGGGGCATCGATGCAATTTTCCCACACCTCATGTGACCAAAGCATGTAAGGGCTAGGCTTGGACGAAGGTTCAGGTCTTTGCTTGGTTCGGTGTCGTTGGCTGGAGGCTCGGGCCACGTGTCATCACGTGGTGCTCTGGCTTTGGCTCAGACACCACGAACCTGGAGGCTAGATGTTAGGGGTGCTAATCGAATCGAATACCTTCGAATCCACTCAGATTCATATTTGATTCATTTTAAAATTTCCGAATTCGAACTCGAATTGAATTTTAAACGAATTTGCTAACTTGAATTCAGATTCGATTCATTATGAGTTTCGAATATTCAAATTCGATTCATTTTGTTTCGAATTTGAAATGCCAACTCAAATATAATTATTTATATAAATAATATTATAATTTTAAAAGTTGTATTTTATATTTCTATTTTTTACTAGAGATTTCTAAGATCACTTGAAAAGCTATATAATAAAATAAAGGAAGATACCCAACGTATAATATATAATGAATACAAATACCTAAGTTTTACAGATATTGTATATCTTTTGTTATCTAAATTTACTCTTTTTTCTATGATGAAAGAAATATATAAATACAATATAATTATATAAATCTCATTAAAGGTATAAAATATTATTAATAAAAAAAGTAAATACATTATATTTACCATTGTACGTTGAAGCAAAATAAGACCAAGCTCTTATAGAAAATGAATACATATCAATCTTGTTATTTGAAACGACGAGAATAACAACAAATAACTTAGTATGATAAAATCAATTAATGCATCATGGTGATCAATATTATCTTAGAACAAAAGTCATGAATCGTACACGATTTTAAATATAGCTACGAGCGAATACTTGAGACAAAAAATGAATCCTAATTTTCAAATGACCAACCCCACCATTCTAGTCTATTTAATGTCATTTTCATGGTCTAGAGGAAGTGCATATCATCTAAACTAGTTAGTAGGAATGAGAGGATTAATGTCAGATCTACAAGGACAAATGATTGATTTATTAATTCAAAGCAACTTATGCATGGAGCTTTCGTTAACTGAATATATAGTTTCCTGTTATGTAACATGTAAAGGGTTTGGGTTGTAGATATTGTTGTATGAACATCAAATGCCAGATACCTCATACGTAGACTTGTTGAAGTAGTTCAATACATTATTGTACGTAGAACGGATTGTGGTACTATCTGAGATATATTTATGTCCTTAAAATGGGATGATCGAAATTTTTTATCACAATAACAACTAACATGATGGTGAAAAGAACTTGTAAATCATTCAAGTTATTATCAATGTCATCTTGACAATGATAGTCATCGCCATGAATTGTCTTGCAAGGATAACCAATAGAACAAGGAGGCAGAAGAGGAATACTTTGATATATCACAAATCACAACAAACATAAAGGAGGAACTCAACGTAACATGGCTATCATGTTCATGTGTAAGAAAAAAGTAGCATTACCATCTACCTTATAGTTGATGATCTTTGATAAAGAATGAAAAAGGGGGATGGAAAAGATATGACAGGGAATGTGAGAAGATGGAAATAAATGTAAGATAGGGAAATGGATAAAACTCTTAAATATATGTTCTATCGTACTAGTCTTTATGGTTATTTACTATTGTATGTTGAAGCAATATAAGACCAAACTCCTATAGAAAATTAAGACAAACTAGTCTTATTATTTAAAACAATGAGGATAGCAACAAATAACTTAGCACGATAAAATTACATCATGCATCGTGGTGATCATCATTATCTTGGAACAAATGTCATGAACCGCACATGATTTTCAATATACACATGAACAACTAATATGATGGTGAGAAGAACTTGTAACTTGTAAATTATTCAGGTGATGATCAATGTCTTTACAATGATAGTCTCACTTATGGATTGTCTTGTAAGGATAACTAACAACATAAAAAGGCGGAGGAAGAATATTTTGATATATCACAAACCATAACAGACGTGAAGGAGAGTATTAATTGCTCAAAAAAGGGGTGGGCAGGGGGGGAGGGGGAGTTAGTTTACATTAGAATCAAAATGAGTAGATGCAGATCTAGGTACTCTTTCTTTCTCATATGAGGAATGAGTCAAGTCGATCCATTTTTGGCTCAATCATATTTATGCGAAAGAAGAGGGATCACAACTATCTTCCTTATGAGTAATAGATCTTTGAAAAAAAAGCGAAAAAGAGAAGGGAAAAGATGTTGCAGAGAATATGAGAACATGGAAACAAATGTAAGGTGGGGAATTGGGCTAAAACTCTTAAGCATATTTTCTTTCTTACTAGACATCATGTTTAATATTCTACTCCATTTTGTAATATTCATATTTCGTTATTAACTGATATAATTATATGCACATGCACATATGTATGCATACGCGTATGTTTGTATGCATACATATTTTTGTATGTATGTATGTATATAATATGTAAATACATATGTATGTGTGTACATATGTATGTATATATGTATATAAGTATCGAATCAAATCGAATTATTATCGAACGAATTCATGTTGATTCAGATTCGATTCATTTGGGAATCAAATCCACAAGTCAAATTCATATTCGATTCATTTTACATCGAATCGAACCTTTTTCGAATTTTTATCGAACGAATCACATTCGAATTCGAATGATTCAATTCGATTAGCACCCCTACTAGATGTTGAGACTTGGAGCGTACTCATGGCATCCTGTGGGCCGTTGGATGGGGCATCAGGAGGGGGGGAGTGCCATCCAATGACATTTGTACACCGAGTTCTTCAACGTTGCCGCCTCCTGCGACGGACTTAGTTGGGCTTTGGCGAGCTCCCCTTTCCTCCTCCATACCTCCATCAGACGTCTGAAGCTCGAGAAAGCATCTGGAGGTGTCGATGATGAAGCTCGAACGCTGGGGAGCCGCCGGAATAGTCGAGGGCATCTTGACGAGGCGAGCCTATCGGAGATAGAGCTTTCGAAATCAGCTTCGATGAGGCTCCGTCCATTGAAGTGGTGTACCTGCAATGTTAATTTGTAGCCGAAGTGTGCGTGCTTGGTGCGAAGTGAATGGAAGGGGGTCCCGTGCAAGCGAAGGAGTAGGGGATCGAAGCTTCGTCTTCGATGAGCTGGAAAGGAGGTGGTGTGAGGGTGGTCAGGTGGTGGAGAAGAGGAGGCGAACGAAGGGTAGAGAGAGGATGAGCGAGGTGCAGTGAAGCTAATGAGGTGATCAATTGTAGGTGAGAATGAAAGCGTGCGCCTAATTAAATAGGAAAAATCAAGAGAAAAAGAAAGAAGGCTTACCTGGAGCTTGAAGATGACGAGGGCTGAAAGATTTGGCCTGGGCTGAGCACCTGGAGGTGCTCCAGTCTTCGCTCGATCTGGCCGACCGATACAGAGAGCTCGATGGTGCTCTAAGGCACCAGAACATGACCTACCATGGCCATAGGTCTTCTCCGGGGCAGATGCTGTCTTCGCATCCTCAATCCGACCTCCCCCTGTCATGGGGAGATGGAAAGGTGCTAGGTCTTGGCCTGCGTAAAGGTGGACATCGCAGATGAGGGGCGACGTCAGTGTATTTGAAGGAGGGCGGGTAGTGGTGTATGTGGTGGGCGGGTAGTGGTGTGTGGTGGAGAACGTGGTTTGCGATTGAGATATGGAGCGAGAGAGAAGAGGACATAAAGAGCCATGCGACCCGCGAGGATGACGGAGGAGAGGGCTTGGTTTTGGCGTGGTTAGAGAGGCGAGGAGGATGTCGAGAACGCGACGAAATTGGAAAGGGGCCGCATGGTTTTAGTGGTGGAGAACTTGGGAGAGATGGAAAACTGGAGGTGGGGGACAATGTGTCGACAATTGGATCTTACGATCCAATGGTTGGGATGAGGACGCGGTGCTGCGACCCTGATCAATCGATCAGGGTGCATCAACGGTCCGTGAACGAGGCGATCGTGGCCTTTGGATCTAATGATCTAACGGTCACGCAACAGGCAGGAGCGGGCACTCCAGATGCGATCTAGAGGCCCGATCGAAGGGCTGAGGATGAAGGGGAACGTGCGGCTGAGATGGAGGCGGTCTGAAGGTGATCGGATGACTGGAAAAGAGGTGGATGGCACGAGGCGAGGTGGGCCGTGTGGCTCAACCAGGAGGAGCCACGTGGCCCAATGAGATTATTCAAAAGTAAAAAATAAAAGAAAATTTAAAAATAAATAGAAGAGGGATGAATTTGGAAAAGCTCAAAACATGAAAGTTGTAGATCTTGATGATATCTACAAGTTTCATGTTGACTAAAAACACAAAATAAACCAAATAAAGGGAGGTATATTTTTGAGAACATTTTTTTAAGGGTGAAAAACTTGCAATTTTTGTTTTGTATTTGTTTGTATTTTTAATTTATTTTAAAGACAAGATGTATACAATATTTACTCTGATTTTTATTGACAAAATTTAAGTTAGGGGATTTAATAAACGGAATTTATCATGATGAAACTGAGGTTCATCAGTGGTCCATGTCCGCATCCACCTCTACCACGAGGTCACTATCCTTGGAATTGAGAAGTACCGCGTCTTCCACACGAGGCGGCCATGACAAATGAATGTGGTCTTGGAGCAGGAGTGGAGATATTGATCTAGCTCAATCTACGGAAGTCTTCCTCCATGGGAGGAATGGTACCATCTGCCATAATATGAGAAGAAGCAGCCTCATATTGTGAATCGAGGGAGGCCAAAAAGATACCAACCATCGTGGCCTTTCGGTACGTCTTTAGCTGCTCTGGAGAAGCTGTGAGGAGCATGAAACTGTGAAGCTTCTCGAACATTCCCCGTAAAGCAGTGTAGATAGCATGTAGGGGTCGACCATTCTGCTTTATAGTGACGATTTCATGATGAACCTGTAGTACCTTGTCTCATTCTTGGCTTGTGAGTACGTGGCTGCAAGAATGTCCTACATAGCTTTGGCAGTGGGCTGGTGCAAGACATCATTCGCAATCTTTGATATCAAGGTGCCAAACAACCAGACTTGATCATACACATCATCAACCTCCCATGAGGCATACAACCCTGTCTTCTCCGTCAGTTCTTCCTTGGTAAGAATATGCTTCTTACCCATCGACTTCTTTAGGCTCATGAACTGCTGGCTCACAATTCATTGTTCATCCCATCCATCTTTACTATCGGCGCAGAACCTCTGAAGGCGCTTGTGGTGGGGACATACTTGTTTTCTGACATGTTGACTAGAGAAGATTAGGATTGTTGACAAGATAAACTTTTGTCTACACCGACATAGAGGGAATTGGTTGCATGTGGAGACTCAAGCAACCAATCCCATAAAAGGTGTCAGAAGAAGGCGAGACTGGTTAGGGCACGTTGTTGACGGCCCCGCTGGAGCCTAGAGTTAAGCGGCCTTACTAGGGCACGCAGGGGGCATGCTGGAGAGTCGGGGAGAATCGGCTAGGGCACATGGCATCGTTGGAGATAGGTGGCCCTGCTAGGGTACGCGAGAATCGACTGGAAATCCCCGCTAGGGCACGGTAGCGATGCTGACTGGAGAAGGTAGCGGTGGCAGGGCCTCGCTATGGTTCGATTGCGGCAACCATGCTAGAAGAGGGGCAACTCGGAGGCGGCGGTGCCCCCTTCGAACGACGACGGTGTGGAGAGGATGACTTGGTGGAGTTAGGGTTAGGGTTAGGTATGAGAGCTCCGGTCTAGGACCGCTGCCCTGATACCATGTTGAGAAAAGAGAATGACTTGTTTATTCTTTGAGCCCTAGGCTCTCTTATATCGGGAGAGACCTATGGACAAATTACATATGACATATAAAAGATAATGGATAAAACTTAAGGCATTTCTTCATGGTTTTTTGCAAACCTTTTTCATAACAAGTTGTAAATTTTCAGTTGATTATGCCTTACTACTTGTTTCTTTTGCAACCATCTTAAATGCCTGCTTCTTTTAATAAATAACTAATTATAAGTTGTGTTGGCTAGATATGATTATAATTAAGTTAGTGGACATGTTGGGAACTTAGTTAGGATGTACTATACCCTATCGCATGCCTACAGAGGCACCTCAACCCTAAGGCTCTTTTCATGCCTTAGAGTCATAGTGTGAGGTTACACACATACTAAGACCACAAACTATCCACTAAACTTGAGATATTAAATAAAATCAAGAATAGTTTAAAAATGCCATCTTCCCCATTATCAAAATCCATATATAAGATCTCTAAATAACAAGAGATTAATATATATATATATATATATATGAGTCATTAACTACGATATAAAAATATGACATAGAAAAGATAATGGATAAAACTTGAGGCATTTCTTTAGGGTAGTTTGAAAACCTTTTTCATAATAAGTAGTTGTAAATTTTTAGTTGGTTAGGCCTTACTGCTTGTTTCTTTTGCAATTACCTTAAAAAACTTTTTCTTATAAAGTCAGAATTGTAGAGATATATTTTATGTCATATTATTATGTTATTTGTACTGTTTCTTTTTTTCTTTCTTCTTATGACTGCTTTATGTAATTTACCCATAGGTTTCTCTCCTATATAAGAGAGCCTAAGGTTTATGGAATAAACAACGCATTCATTTCTTCCAACATAGTATCATAGCGGTGGTCCTAGATCGGAGCTCGAATACCCTAACCCTAATCCCCACCCGCCAACCCTTCTCATCTCATTGCTGGCACCATCTCTTCTCTCTGCCAGCGCTGCTGCCGCTTCTCCTTGCCAGTGCCGCCGGCACAACCCCCTCTCTTCTCTCCGCTAGCACCGCTAACGCAGTCCCCTCCCTCCCCTCCTGCTGGCGACCCCTTCTGGTCCCTAGATCGGTCCTGTGCTATCCAGGCTGTGGATGCCTAGGCCGTGAGTGCCTAGTCGAGTACCGCCCAGCTCGTTGCCTCCACACGGGCTCCCTCGTGCGTATCTCCTCCGCCCATCCCTCTTTCATGTTGAGATTGGTTGCATGAGTCTACACATACAATCCAATCTCTTTATGTCCGTGTAGACATAATCTTGTCTAGTGTTCAGCCCTAGCATTCTCAAGCCGCCATGTCGAAGAACAATGTCGATATTTCCTCCACAGGCACCTTCGGAGGTCCCGTGCTTATAGTCAAGATGGATGGGTTGAATTCTGAACTGTGGACTATGCAGTTCATGAGCATGATGAAGTCGACTGGTAAGAAACACATTCTTACCAAAGAAGAACCAACTGAGAAGACTGGAGCTAATGCCTCATGGGAGGCCGATGACGCATATGCCAAAATCTGGATCTCAGGTACGTTGACAATAGAGATTTCCAATGATATACTACATCAACCCACAACCAAGGCAATGTGGGATATTCTTGCAGCTACTTATTCACAAGGTAAGAACGAGACGAAGATTCTACATCTTCAACATGATATATTCACCATCAAACAGAATGGTCGGCCACTATACTCTTTGTATACATCCCTACGTGGGCTATTCGAGAAGCTATATAGCTTTATGCCTCTCACGTCTACCCCTGAGAAATAGAAGACCTATAGGAATGCCATCATGGTCGGGGTATTCCCGGTAGCCTTGATTCAGAATATGAGGCAGCACGTTCCCAGATCTTGGCTGACTCTACCATTCCTCCTATGGAGGGAGCTTTTCGTAGACTCAGTCGTATTACTGTTCCATCTTCCACTGCTTATCAGACATGCTCAGCAATGACAGCATCTCAGAGTCGCGATGGTCCTTCTCAATTTCGTGGTCGTGGACCTCGGGGAAGAGGGGGTCTTGTTCGCCAACAATATACTTTCTGCCACCGTTCTGGACATACTGAGGATACATGCTACTTCAAACATGGATTTCTTGCTTCTGCACGAGTGGCTGAACAGATTGAGCCTCCAACTTCTTCTTCTTTGGATCAACGGTTTGATGATCTTGTAGCCCGCTTGAGAGGCATTATACCTCCATCTGGTCCTGTGACGCCCTCGCCAGTTACTGAGAGTCATTCAGATGTTGTTGCTTTAGCCTCCTCCAGTACCTCAGGTAGTACTTCTGCTCTCACTAGCAGTAGTGGTCTGAGACTGATACTATAGCATGGATTATGGACTCTGGTGCCATTCACCATCTGTGTGGAGACAAGGGTCAACTTACAGCCTACAGACAGGTTCCCCCAGGACGCACCGTGGTTATTGCAGATGGGACGCACTCCCCGATTACTGGTCAGGGGGAGATTAGCTTGACACCACCTATGCATCTGAAGAACGTGTTGCATGCACCTGATTTCTCCATGAATTTGTTGTCAATTAGCCAAATTACGAAGGATTTACATTGTAGAGCTATTTTTGATCCATCTTCGCTTATTTTTTAGGATATCCTTACGGGCAACGTGATTGGGTGTAGCTGTGAGCAAGGTGGTCTCTATCGCCTTCTTCGGACTCCATATATCGGAATCTCCTCTGTACCTGTTGGACATGTCTCTCCATTTATGTGGCACCTGTGCCTTGGTCATTTACCGCTTCAGAAACTATGTCATGTTCTGCCCCAAATCTCGCCTCACACGTCATTTCAATGTGAGGCTTGTCAGTTGGGATAACATCATCAGTCTAGCTTTCCCAGTCGTCAGAGTCGGACTAGTAACTCCAGTTTTGAGTTGTTTCATGTCGATATTTGAGGTCCCAATCGTGTTCCTGATCATCTGGGGCACATGTTTTATCTTGTCGTAGTTGATGATTTTCTCGTCTGTTTTGGGTCTTCTTATTAAAGAATAAATATGAAGCTGGGAATGTTATCAAAAATTTCATAAATGAAAAATGCAATGTTTTTTCTGCCTATGTGAAAATTGTGAGGACAGACAATGCCTTGGAATTCTGTACTAATACTCTTTCCACTTATTTTTCTATCCAAGGAATCATTCACCAAACTTCCTGCCCCTATACCTCCCATCTGAATGGAGTTGCAGAAAGAAAACATCGTCATTTGCTGGATGTCACTAAGACGCTTCTCATACAGAGTCGTGCTCCTCATTCTTTCTGGGGTGATGTTGTTCTAATGGCGTGATATCTCATTAATCGTATGCCATCGACTGTCTTAGTTGAGACGACTCATTTCTCTTTAGTTTTT
Source organism: Ottelia alismoides (assembly GCA_037367405.1). Taxonomy (NCBI): domain Eukaryota; kingdom Viridiplantae; phylum Streptophyta; class Magnoliopsida; order Alismatales; family Hydrocharitaceae; genus Ottelia; species Ottelia alismoides. The sequence continues at coordinate 202,588 of JAZKJV010000124.1, forward strand.
CCTGACAAGAAATTATTCTCACTTCCTCCTCGCGTGTTTGGTTCGGTTGCCTTCGTTCACTAGTTGTCTCCAGATATTGACAAGCTCTCTCCTAGATCTGTCAAGTGTGTCTTTGTCGGATACTCCAGGACACAAAAAGGGTACCGGTGTTATGATCCGATGCACAAGAAATCTCTGGTATCACCACCATCACCACAACCACCGCCCCCACCTCCTCTTACAGTTCCTATTCCACCATTACGACATCACCCGTTGGTCTACTCATGCTCATGGTCACCGCTCATCATCTAGCTCGCATGAAGTATGTCCTGAGAATATAGTTGCTAATGATGGATCTAATGGTTTATCTGAGCAGACTTCGTTACCGGGAACAAACGAGGGGACTACGGATTTGGATCTCCCTATTGCGCTTCGGAAACAGAAGCGTAGCTATGCGTCTTATCCTATTGCATATGTGGTTTTCTTTGATCGATTGTCTGGTGAGTTCGGGAATTTTGCTATTGCACTATCTACCGTGGATAATTCACGGAATTACCAAGATGCTTTGAAGGACAGTCGATGGTGCCTAGCTATGGAAGAAGAGATGACTGCTCTTCAGTCGAGGGGCACCTGGGGTCTTGTCCCTGTTCCTACGGGTATGTCTACAGTTAGCTGTAAATGGGTGTTCACCGTGAAGCAAAATGCAGATGGTAACATTGACAGATACAAGGCACGCTTGGTTGCACGGGGGTTTACACAGACATCTGGAGTGGATTATCTTGATACATTCTCACTTGTTGCTCGTCATTCCCCCCTGCAGATCCTTCTATCTGTTGCTATTATTAGAGATTGACCATTATTTTAGTTAGATGTCAAGAATGCCTTTATATATGGTGATCTTCAGGAGGAAGTCTACACGCAACAACCACCTAGTTTTGCTATTAAGGGGGAGTATCCACAGGTGTGTAGACTTCATAAGGTGATCTATGACCTTAAGCAGAGCCCTAGAACTTGGTTCCAGAAAGACAGGGGTACAACGTTCTAATGCAGATCATTCTCTCTTTATATAGAAAACATCCAGAGGTATGATTGCAATTATGGTATATGTTGATGATATCCTTATTACAGGAGATGACATACAAGAAATCAAGAGGGCGAATGAAATACTGGGTCGTGAATTTGTTACCAAGGACCTTGGAGTCCTTAGATATTTTTGGGGACTGGAGTTTGCCAGAAATCAACAAGGACTCGTGATGACCTAGAGGAAATATGTCACTGACTTACTAAGTGAAACATGAATGCTTGGATATCGACCGATCACTACACCTATGGATCCAAGCATGAAATTATATGACGATGATACTGTTGAGGTGGATGAGAGGAGATACAGAGAATTGGTAGGAAAACTTCTTTATGTTACCATTACCATACCTGATATATCTTTTGCTGTTAATCGGGTGAGCCAGTTCATGGAGCAACCACGTCAGATACATATGGATGCTATACAGATGATACTTAGGTACCTTAAATCATCTCCAGGTGTAGGACTATTTTTTAAGAAAGGCAAGGATGTCACGATCTCAGCATGAGTAGATGCAGACTATGCAGGATGTCCAATGGATAGGAAATCCACCACTGGATTTGTTGTATACGTTGGAGAATCTCTTTTCACGGAGAAGCAAGAAGCAAACTATTGTAGCCAGATCTAGTGCTGAGTTTGGATATATGACTATGGCCCAGGTCAGTACAGAAATGATGTGGGTTAAAGCTATTCTTACAAATCTTTATATAGAGATCCCACTTCCTATGGTACTGGAATGTGATAATCAAGCTGCTATGTTTATTGCAAATAATCCAGTCTTTCATGAACGAACCAAACACATCGAGGTTGATTGTCACTATATAAGGATATGATCCAGAAGGGTTTTATATCCACATCTCATTTCAGCTCAGGGGACCATATTGAAGATATTTTCACTAAGGCCTTACTTAGAGGACCATTCCAGAAGTGCTCGTCCAAGCTGAGCATGACCGATATCTATGCTCGATCTTGGGGGGGGGAGTGTAGAGATATATTTTATGTCATGCTATTATGTTATTTGTACGGTTTCTTATTTTCTTTCTTCTTATAACAGCTTTATGAAATTTACCCATATGCTTCTCTCCTATATAAGAGAGTCTAGGGTTTATGGAATAAATAACGCACTCATTTCTTCCAACAAGAACCTATTTACACAATAATATAAGACCATTACCACAATCTAACTTTTTATCCTTATGGGACTTCCTTATTTTTATAAAAACAACAAACATTAGCATTAGCATGAGTTTGACTTGGTTGATGATTAAAAGGAGCAAACGCTTCTAGTTCTGCATTACCAAAGAGTTTTTCTCTATTTTTCTAAAGCTATATGATTTTAAGAGTGGTGATGTCACAGATTTCAAGGGCTTTTTATAATTCTCTAAAATTTCGGAATGAATAAGAGATGTTTGGCAATATTATTTCTAATGCAAACGGAAATTTCGCACGGCGATGAAAAAATAAATTGATGGTGGAGATTGTTTGGTAGAAGAAGAAAACGGAGGGGTTGAGAAGAGAAGCTCGTTGGAAAACGAGGGATGTTGGAGAGGAGAACCGTGAAGACCACGTGGGGAAGGAGAGAGACAAGAGAGAGAGATAAATCTCAATTTTTTTGTATCAACTGAACTCACTAAACAACTACTCTATCATCCCTTTATATAGGAGGGATGAGATTACAAAAATAGAAACTCAATTCAAATTCAAAACTAATTATCCTAATTTGACTCTAACCGACTAACTAATTTTGAAATTCAAACTAACTACTTTGAGATGACATGCGATCTCTTTTTATTTTAAATAAAATTACGACTACTCAAAATAAACGTAAATAAAATTAACGGATAAAAGTAGAAAAAGTGCGGCCCTATTTCTCCATCTCACGCTGCATCAACTCTCCTCTACTTGAAAAATTCGTCTCCCGACAAATTGCTGGATCTGCAGGCTGGAGGGATGATAACTTTAAATCAGCCTTCTCGTTCATCCCATGGAAGAACTGGTGTGGAGCAAATGGAGGAATCCATGCGTGCGTGGCGCGAGTGTTGGCGACGTTGACGTCGTGGCGGAAGAGCAGGTGTGGCGTACATGCGGGCATCCATCCGGGTTTTGTCCCTTTGACATGATGCTTGAAGAACTGATGGAGCATCTTCATGACGAACAACTTGGCCTTTGGAGAGTACATAGCAAAACAATAGCACAAGTAGATGAGAGGAGGAGATGTGGCCAATGAATTAAGCCATGGGCCTTTAAATAGGTGAAACCCATGATCCTAATCCTAATTGCATAAGGAGGCCTTACAGATTTCTCTCTTTCAGCACTTCTTTTAAAATATTTCTGCTCCAGGGGGTTGGAATGCAAATTTCGTACCCTTTCACTTAAATGAAATCCATAACATAATCTATCCTCCAAATAACCCTTTTCATAAAAACTTTTGGGAGGAGGGGTCTCCCTGCAAATATTCCAAATTAACCTCCTATCCCTAACTTTAAGGGATCCGACTCCTTTTGAAGGGGCGCCCGTTGTTAGGGCTTCCCTCATCGTCAAGCAGCATCGGCGACGACCTTGAGCGGTCAACGACAGGCGGCGTAGGCTCCTGCCTTTGGGGTTCGAGCGATGGCTACAACGAATGGTGCGATGGCGCGTGGGCACGAGGCGAGAGGCGAGGGGGCCGTGGGTTGGCCTGGGAGCACGGAGGTAACGGAATGGGATGTTGGCGGGGGTGGTGAGGGTAGCGATGGGAGGTGGCGATGGAGTGGGAGGGGGTGTTGAGGGTGCGGGGGTGACAGCAGGGGCCAGGGGCTGTGTCGCAGGGGATACAGGGGCGGTGGAAGAGGGCGCGGGGGGTGAGGGGTTGCGGTGGGTGGGGTTTCTGGGGGTGCGTGGGTGATGGGAAGGGGCGCAGGGGCTGGGGCTTCGGGAGCGTCAGGAAAAAGTGATGTTGGTGGTGGCGCAAGAGGCACGAGGGTGGCTGTGGGAAGGGGTAGCGGCAGTGGGCTTGGGGCTGGAGGTGCGGGGTTGTCAACGGGGATGGTAAGAGGCACAAGGATGTTGTCGGAAACCTGCGGAAGGGTTGGGTGTGGCCCGGAAATCAATTTTTCCAACGATTGCAGATATGGAAATACCTGGTCGGCAAGCAGGTCGGCATTTTCCTCCTCTGAAACGGTCGGGACAACGAGTAAATCCTTGTCGACGGCGAGTTTTTCTTCGTCAAAACTCTGGACAGCGGAATCGGTAGTGGAGGACTTTGATAGGGCGCACATAGCCTCGAGATTAGCCATTATCTCTCGATTTTTGGACTGGAACTCTTGATATTTGGATTGGAAATATTGACATTTGGACTGGAAATCTTGACATTTGGACCGAAAATCACGCAGTGCATCCATCTCTTTGTTGTAAGCTTTTTCGGCTCGTCGTTTCCACTCCGACGAATGATGGTGTTTCATCGCATGTCGACGCGAATGTCTGGATGGATCGTTAGATCGTGAGGACGATATGTAGGCCATGCTCTGATACCAATTGATGCAAACGGAAATTTCGCACGGCGATGAAAAAATAAATTGATGGTGGAGATTGTTTGGTAGAAGAAGAAAATGGAGGGGTTGAGAAGAGAAACTCGTCGGAAAACGAGGGATGTTGGAGAGGAGAATCGTGAAGACCACGTGGGGAAGGAGAGAAACAAGAGAGAGATAAATCTCAATTTTTTTGTATCAACTGAACGCACTAAACAACTAGTCTATCATCCCTTTATATAGGAGGGATGAGATTACAAAAATAGAAACTCAATTCAAATTCAAAACTAATTATCCTAATTTGACTCTAACCGACTAACTAACTAATTTTGAAATTCAAACTAACTACTTTGAGATGACAGGCGATCTCTTTTTATTTTAAATAAAATTACGACGACTCAAAATAAACGTAAATTAAATTAACGGATAAAAGTAGAAAAATGCGGCCCTATTTCTCCGTCTCACGCTGCATCAATTTCGAAAGCCAAAAGAGAAGTAATAATCATATTGGTAAAAGAAATGCATCAATGAAGAACAAGGATAGTACAGATGAGTCCTGGTACAACCTCAACTAACATCATCCAAGATTGTCATTTACCAAATAGGAAAGAAGTAACACATCAAACTAGGCCATAAACTCGCAGCCATATACTAAATTTACATCTCAGAATATATGAAGAATGTTTATGATATATCAACATATCACTTGTATAGAAGTAAATGTGATAGTAACTGTTTGACTAAAATCCCTAACTATTACGGGATAGGTAACATATGGCATATCTTGCTGACGAGTTATTTCTCTTCCCCTAAGAATATGTAATTACCACAACTTAGCTTAAGGTGTATCCATCTAACTTGCACACCCATAATTATACATGGACCTAAACTTGTATGGTGATTTGCTGCTGTATAAATATAAAGCACTGCTAAAATTTAAAAATTTGGACTGAAAGATACGATGAAGAACTTTGCAGCAGATCATTAACATATCCATGAGGTATAAACCACTGACTCAATGTATCACAACAAAAATGGGACTTAACCACGATGATGTCAATTTGAGTTGTACTTGAAATCTTATTATATTGAACGAATCCCTAGTAATATGTCGATAATTTGCTATACAATAGGCAAGGAGGGGGAATGATCCGTACTAAAATGATCTCCCAACGACATCAAACAAAACATTATACAAGAAGGGGCATCAAGAACAGGTAAATCGACATACATGGCGGCAAAAAGGAAGGGGAGAAGGATTGTACTTTGTTTTTCTTCAATTTTGGAGATCAAAAACTTGTTTTGATTCATGCATGCAGCTACTGTAGCAGTGTTGTAGGAGGAGGAAGTGTACAACAACAACTCCTAATATCAAGAAGGGATGCAACAACTGGATTCCAACTTGCTGTAGCCCTCAAGTGTTGCTTTGTCGTGGTAAGAGGTTGAGTGATGCATCATCAACCAGAAATGGAGAAGATGGCTAGAGGTTTTTAGAATTAGAAAAGAAGAAGGTGGTCTTTTTCGATAGAATGTTGGCTTAAAAACAGAGAAATAGGAAGAGGGAGGTTCCTGGAACCTTCATCCAAAATTATACTCTTTTTTTATTATGACATCAGCCCTGACATCAGCTTGCTGATATCATTTGGTTGATGTCATAAGTTTTAAATTTTATTTATTCATATATATATATATATATGGAAAATAAAAGTCCCACATATAAGCGTCTAGATTCTCTGATATTTACGAATAATGGTTCATTTTGATCGTTTCAAAACGATGATCAATATGAATATAATATTGAGATACTTTTGATCAGGTTTGGATCCCTGATCTTTTCGAGATAAAGTTTTTGGTTTGGATTTAAATTTTGCGCTTTGAAAATGTCAAACGATCTTTGATCGATGAACGGTCGATTCCGTTGATCTTATTTCGTTGAATCGGATTTTTAAATGGTCTCGATTTGTTTCGCAGTTTCCGAATTTGCGTCGCGGCTTTTCTGTGGCACGTATTACAGTGCGATCTTCTTTTGGTCGATTTTGCCGAACGATCTTTCATGATCACTTGATTGATTTAAGTTATTCAATATTGTTTGCTAACTTTATTGGGTTAAACAGATTCTAATCGAGTCGGGTTCGTGTTTGTACAGATCTGGATGTTACATTACATAAGATAGACAAAGAGAAAAGAAAATAGATAAAAGAATACATAAACATAAAATATCTCTACAGTGAGCAAAGTGAGTCAGTTTATGGAGCATCTCAGACATGCACATATGGATGCAATCCATATGATTTTGAGGTATCTGAAGACTTCACCAGATACGCGACTTCTTTTCAGCAGGGATATATCTCTTTCAGTTACAACTTGTGCAGATGCAGATTATGTTGGGTATCCAAAGGATAGGATGTTTACTGCAGGCTTTGCTGTGTTCATAGGGAATTCCCTGGTTTCTTGGAAGAGCAAGAAGCAAACCGTGGTTGCGAGATCGAGTGCTAAGTCAGAATACATGGCCATGACGCATGATAGCACGGAGATGATGTGTGTCAGATCTGTTCTTACAGACCTGACTATAGAGGTGCCTCTTTCCATGCACCTCCAATGTGACAATCATGCTACTCTTTTCATTGCCAACATGCCATATTTTCATAAACACATAAAGGTGGACTGCCACTACACTCGTGACATGATACAGAAGGTTCTTATTGCCATTACTCATGTCAACTCTAGATATCAGATAACATATGTTTTTACTAAGGCCCTAGCTAAAGGGCCTCTTATCAGAGATGTTCCAAGCTGAGCCTGATTGATATCTATGCTCCAGCTTGAGGGGGAGTGTTGAAATATTACCTATCCTTCTTACTATTTTCTTATTATCTATTTATTTTGTCTTCTTCAAGTAATTTGCCCAATAGGTTCTCTCCTATATAAGAGAACCCAAGGACCTCTCATTAATGTAATCAATTCTTTTCTTTCTACAGAGATGTATTAGCTCACATCAATGCGATCCTTGCCTAGATGCAATCAGATCATACTCCTTTTTGTCTTGATAATTGTTAAGAAATAAAAAGCGGAAGCAAAAACATGGAAAAAGATAAAGAAAATATGAACAACGGGATTTACGTGGAACCCTACTCTGTAAGAAGCGGGATGAAACCACGGGAGAAACCCTCAAATGGACCGTGTTTGTCTATTGACTTTCTCAATGAGTAAGGGGGGTGTGGCGCTCCTTATATAGCCTCACAGACAAGCCTATCAAAGGAGAATATTCTATAGAATATTCTGTATAGAATATTCTCTTTACAAATAGCCATATAGAATATTCTCTAACAGTCCCCCTCAAGCTGGAACTGAGAAAGTTGTAGCTTGCAACAAGAAGAAAGTATACAACACATCCTCACCCGATACATCACAAGAATACATGTCCGCTGCTGGTAGAGAACCATGGACGAGGACAGGTCTGCGGCTTTCAAGTCATCGGAACCTATCTCTGTCATGCCTGTAGAGCCGCTGCGATATTAGATCACCGGAATGTATCTCTGTCGTGTCTGGAGAAGAATCGCTGCAGAAGAAGTCCAGCACAGGAACTGATCGGGTCGTAAAAGAAGAAGTATACGCCTCGACGATGAAGTTGATGCTCGGTGAAGACGGATGATCTGTAGAAAGTTGGAGTGATGGTCTGTCAGTCGTGAATGGGCAGAAGTCCTGAAGAATATGCCACTTCTGACTCCCCCTTTCTCCCATACTTGATAGAATAAGAGCATTGGAATATCAAGTTGGGAGAAGCAAAACATGCACTTTTTTTTCTTTGGTGCTCAATTTTTTTGACCGCGTATGGCTTTTTTTTTAACTGTACGCGATTTTTTTCTCTCATTTTTTTAAATCAACCCCCCCTTGGGCTTTCTCTCACCTGTCTTTTTTTTCTTCCTTTTTTTTAAAATGCCATCTTCTTTTTTTATAGCTCCTTTTTTTTTACAATCAGGCCCTCGGCTATACATGCCCGCAACAATTTTTTCTTAAAACATCCGTTAGGGTTCCCACTTGGGAACCCTCTTCTCAAAATGCCACCGCCATCCATCAGCGGGTCCATATTCACTGCGCGAAGAGGCGCCGCTTGCAGAGATGGAGTAGTGGTTACTGTTGGGGCGCTGCGAGTCGAGGAGTACGTCGACGACGACGAGATGATCTGGAGGGCCGCTTGAGAGGAGCGTCAAGCCATGCGAGGGATGTGCCGCCGCTGGAAGGAGGCGCTGCGAGGAGTGTTTCAAGGTGCCGCAAGTGCTGAAGGGCAGTGGATGCGGCACTAGAGAGGGCTGCAGCCTAGGTCGAGCGCCGCCACCAGTGGGTTTCGGCTGATGGTGCGCGCGAGTGCGCGCAAGGAGCCTGGAGAGTAGGAGGCTCGGCTGCGAGCGCGAGAGGCTCTTCACTCTTGCGAAGGCCGCCGCCAGGGGAGGCTGTGCCTAGAAAGAGATCTGGGTCTGCAAGTGCGTCGCCTCCGCCTGGGAGGTTGCAGGATGCTTGGATGTCCCGCTTGGAAGGCTGCAGAAGATGAGGGCTTCACGCGATGGGGGCCTGGGGGTTTCACGCGATGCAGAAGCTCTAGAAGGCTTGGATGTCCCGCCTGGGGTTGCGGGTCTGGCGGTGAGCCACCGAACCTGCTGGAGATTTGCTCGATGGAAGAGGGAGCTCAGCCTGAGAGAGAGAGAGAGAGAGAGAGAGAGAGAGAGAGAGCACCGAGGGCTCCTGGACCTGTGCGCGTGATCGCGCCTGTAAGTATCGCTTCCTGCCTTGGAGTCTGGTGGTGAGATGGCTCGGATGCCATGTGAATCGAGATGGCCTGGAGATCCCATCTAAGATCTATACCGCGGGTAGGTCTGCACCTACTGGAGCTTGGAGATATCGCATGTGATGTGGAGACACGTGGGGAAGTCGATGATCTTCTGGAGCAATGCTTAGAACTGGGGAGTGCCTCCGGGATGCAACGGCCTTGGTGCCGCCATATGCGGCTAGGGTTTTGTGAGAAACCCTGTACAATATTCTTCAAGAACCGAACAGATTAGGGTTTCATGAAACCCAACAACTTTTGAACAGATCTTCGAATAATGAATATTAATACTCCTCATAATGATCTTCAAGAACATGAAAAATAATCGAATCTCGAATATAAAATAAATCTTCAAACACAACTCCTTGAGAAACGAACCCGCTCTGATACCATGTTAAGAAATAGAAAGCAGAAGCAAAAACATGGAAAAAGATAAAGAAAATATGAACAACGGGATTTACATGGAACCCTACTCTGTAAGGAGCGGGATGAAACCACGGGAAAAGCCCTCAAATAGGGCGTGTTTGTCTATTGACTTTCTCTATGAGTACAGGGGGTGTGGGGCTCCTTATATAGCCTCACAGATAGGCCTATCAAAGGAGAATATTCTATAGAATATTCTGTATAGAATACTCTCTTTACAAATAGCCATATAGAATATTATCTAACAATAATGGAGAGGGGACCCATCCTTTTTTAAACATACATGGATGCTAAGGGCTGACTTTCGTAAGGGGTTATAGATTTATGGAGTGGCTTGATCGTTAGTGATTTTTGACAAGAAAGTGGTTGGTTCTTAGTATTCGAGTTTCTAAGATGCTTATTTCTTTCAAGAAGCAGTTCAACATGCATCAGGAGTAGTGTAGGTCTCTTGCTTAGGGGGGCATTATCAAGTTAGATAGTTTTGAGGATGAACGTGCTTTAGAGGATGCATAAATTCATAATTGCAGTATTATTAACTAGTCAGAGGAGGAAGAACATAAGAGGGAGGTAAAGTGGAGGCAAAGATCAATGTAGAAGTGGTTGAAATAAAGCGACACAAAATGAGATTATTTCATGCTATAACAAGCAGTAAACGACAAACAACCTCATGCATATTATTACATTGGGGTTGAGGCATTTCTTGGGGATCAAGCTGTGGCTGATGTTGTGATTTGGTGCATTTCGGGTTGTTTAATAGGCACGTCTCCTCCACCAAAAGTGGTTGGCTTCGGCAATGTGTGACAAGTAATTCTTTGGATGACAAAAATAGGCTGATTTGCATGTTTGATTTGCAGGAGATCTATAGCATTGTCGTTATTAACTTAAACATTAATGGTGAGCTTGGATCGGAGGGTTTCTGGTTTTCATTTCGAGTAGTTCTGGAATTTTGTTGTTTGAAGTGAGGATATTGTGTTATAATTGAGGAGTTTTGACATGGTACCCATGGCTATGAGAGGCTCAATCCTTTACTCATCTTCTTACTTCCTAAGAGAGATGTTGTAAAATGGAAGACTACCACCCATTTGCTTTATCCAATACTGCTTACCTGATTATGGCTAAGGTGTTGTCCTACCGACTTAGAGGCATGCTAGTCTTTGTCGCAATGTCGGAGAAGTGTGCTTTTCTCCTAGACAGGCAATTGGCGGATAATGTTGTTATGGCTATTGGATAGTCTCTGAGTGGAAGAGGTGCAAGGGGCTTCTTTAGAAGATGGTCTTTTCCTAGGCATATAACTATGTGGATTGGAAACTCATATATACGTCTTTATATCATTGTGGTTTCCTGGAGCTTTGGATTACTGAGATGAACTGGTGCATTATTACTTCCTTGTTTGCAATTATGATTAATGAATTACCTTGTGGTGGTTTCTTCCCGCCAGAAAGAGACGTCAGGCAAGGGTTTCCCTTGAAACTTTTACTGTTTGTGTCAAATGTTGATGCTCCCATGATCATGGTGAATAGAAAATTTCATGGTAGCTACTTCTCGATTAAACATGGTGGTCTCACTTCGCCTTGATTATAGTATGCATATGATGTTATATTCTTTGTGGAGGGTGAGGCCTTGAGTTGTAGAGGATTCTCGTTGATTCCTACCTTATTTGGAGATGTATATGGCTTGCATATAAATCAAAGTAAATTTTCTTTTATTCCTTATGGGTGCATTTGGTTGGAGGATTTTTTGGTGGTGGGTAACCCTCTGGAAAGTGGGCTAACCAGTGGATAACCATTTTTTATTTTTGGTGTTTGATTGGAGGGTTTGTTGTTGGGAATGTTTGTTGTGACTTGTGATGTGATTGTATTTAAGTTGGAAAAAATGGTTAAATGTTGAGTATTTTACATTTTTTAGATGATAAGATGGTGTAGCACCCCAAACATAGTACAATATCTAGTAATCACAAAGTGTGGTAATAGCTTGCATGGCCTCAAATTTCAGCGAAATTTGATCGAATTTATGTCGAATATCGATATCCAGTCGAAATCGAAATTCGACCTAAATGACCGAAATACGGAGGTCCTAGTACAAAAAATGACCGAAATGACCAAAATTCCGGTCGAAATTTCACCAAAATTCCATCGAAATTCTATTTTGGTCGATACCGAAATGGTGACCAAAATCGACATTTAAGGCCTTGCTAGCTTAAAGTAGTTGGGGCTACTACTAGTCAACCTGAGCTTAAGTATTTTGGGTCGTGGTCAAGGGCTCCAGTTGGGTCCAAGCCCAACAGGTTGTCTGGGCTAGTAATATCTCGTAACGGACTGGGTGTAGGTATCGAGACGTTATAGATGGTATCAGAGAAGATTCCCACTAATAGTGGAAAGGGTTGCCCAAGAGGTGGAGTCACCCCTACCATAGACTTAGGAGGAAAGGGCTATTCAAGAGGTAAAGTCGTTACTGTTATTAGGAATAGTTTACGGGCCAGTGTGCAATGAAAATGTTGCGAATATAAGTGGAAGTGATTGTAGCACCCCCAAACATAGTACCACATCTAGTCATCACAAAGTGTGATAGTAGCTTATAAGTAGTTGGGGCTCCTACTAGTTAACCTGGGCTTTAGTATTTTGGGATGTGGTCAAGAGCTTCAATTGGACCCAAGCCCAATAGGTTTTCTGGGTCAGTTATCCCTTATAACAGATCAGGTGTAGGTATCAAGACGTTACAGATGTTGGAGAATGTGATAGGTAGGTAATTGGATCTCACCAAGATCCAATTACCCCACTCATGTTTAGTTCCACATGGATGAGTGATGGGACTCCGGTCTGTCTGTGAGGCTATATAAGGAGCCCCACACCCCATGTACTCATTGAGAATTCTAATAAAATATTCAACCTTTTTGAGGGCTTCTCTCGTGGTTTCTTCCTGCTCCTTCAGGAGTAAGGTTCCACGTAAATCATTGTGTTCTTGATGTTTATTATTTTGTTTATCAATTTTGCTTCCGCTTCTTAGATTTCAACATTGTATCAGAGCGGGTTCGATTCTCGAGGATTTCATGTTGTTTATTTGTTCGAGATTTGACTGTAATGATTGTTCTTGAAGATTTGTATTTAAATATTGTTGGAGTATTTGGTTGTGCGCGTGTTATGTTGTAGATGGGTAAATGGATACCTCCACCATTTACCACATCCAGTTGTTAAGTCCCACGTCTACCAGTTTGGAGATGTAGAGACTTAGTGGGGGCTATATATAGAACCCCACACCCATTGTATCCATTGAGAAATTCAATAGAATATATGCCCCTTCGAGGGCTTCTCCCATGGTTTCATCCCTCTCGTTAGGGATTAGGGTTCCACATTAATATCCCGATTTCCATAAAGTTTCTCTGTTTTGCTTTTGCATACTTATATTTTAACATGATATCAGAGCGGGGTCGATTCTCGAGGATTTCGTGTTCTTTGTTATATTCGAGATTCGATTCATTTATTGTTAGTTCTTGAAGATCGTGTTATTACTTCAAGTTCTAGGGTTTTGTTCTGAAGATCATGAGATCCACCATCAACGCCAACATTCTGCCGATCTGCAGATTCAATCCTTCACAAGCCCTCTTCTAGGGTTCTCGCTGAGCATCCTCATGACTGCGCTCCTCCGGCAGCCCCCTCAACGTAGATGATGCATCTCCTTCGACCGATCAACTAGCTCCAGACAGGTCACCAAGCACGCATCACCAAGCGTGCACCTCCAAGCTGCCCTCCTCGTGTAATGCTCCTGGTCGCTACTCCATCCCAGGAACAAGGCGAGACAAACTGCTCCATTGTCCTTCGCGTGCATGCTCTATAGTCCTTCGTGCAGGCCTCATCTTCATCGCCTCCAGGCTACAGGCGGCTACAAAGCGACGCATCTTCCCAGGTACCGCGCAAGGCGGCATGATGCCGCATCTCCTCTCCAAGCAGGTGCCTTCTATCTCCAGGTTGCATCTTCATCTCCCCAGGTGGCTTCCCTCACGATCTTAGGCGGCGACAAATCCCCAATTCTCACATCCTAGGAGGCCTTGCGCGTCACCCCTTCGATTTTCATCTCCAGCAGAAGGCCACGCGAGCTCCTCTCCACGTGCAAACCCCTTCCTGGCGTAGTGCCTCTCCACGCACAAACCTCCTCTCGCGCTCACCCATCGCCTCCAGGAGCAACCCACACTTCGCTGAAGGCTCCAGGCGGACCTCCCCAGGGCAGTGGCACCGATCAGGTGGGTTCCCATCGGGGGAACCGTAGGTGCGACAGGAGCAAAGCCCCTTCGAGGTGGCGGGATTGAAGAGAAATAGTGTTCCCTTGGAACCCTAAGTCAAGCCCGAGGATTGCCGTGTTTACAAAAATTTATGGGGTTATTTGTTTGAGAGCCCAAGTGGGCTGATCTGTCTTAAAAAAACTGGGGGCTGCATGATTCCAAGTCCAATTTGATGTGCAGTTTCAGACTCGACGTCAGATCTTGAGTCCTTAGGTTGACTCACACTCTAGCCCATTCGTCCTCCTCACATGCACGATATGAGAAGCAATGTCCTTGACAACAACCGACCGTTGTACGTGTTGAGTTGATATTGTTTGTAGTGTCATGTATTGTGAGTTGATTTTCTTTCTTTTTGTCAAAGCTGAGCATTGCATGCTCCAGCTTTAGGGGGAGTGTTGGAGTATTTGATTGTGCGCATCTTATGTTATATATGGGTAAATGGATACCTCCAGGATCCATTTACGCCATCCAGTTGTTTAGTTCCACATCTACCAGTTTGGAGACGCGGAGACTCAATGGAGGTTATATATTGACCCCCACACCCATTGTATCCAGTGAGAAATTCAATAGAATATCTTCCCCTTTGAGGGTTTCTCCCATGGTTTCATCCCGCTCCTTAGTGAGTAGGGTTCCACGTTAAAATCCCGGTTTCCATGAAGTTTTATTCTTTTATCTGATTTGCTTCCGCATGTTTATTTTCAAACAAAGATTAATATTCTGTCGTTCAAGTTCCAGGGTGTCATCTGGAAATGTTCTACAACACCGATTGACGCAAGCATCTCCTCTTGCAACAAGCAGTTATTCCCTGTTGCAAGGTCTGCCATTTAAGGTGTTTGTTCTTGCGATGCTTGCTGCTTGACGAGCCTCTATACAAGAACAGGAGCATCGACAATGGACTTATCAATCTTGGAGAGCAACGAGTGCGGCTCGAAGAGATGAGCTTCCCGTAATCTCGCTTCACATTCGGACTAGTCTTTAATCCTCTTCCTCACGCCTGTTCGAGCGCATCCTGGCGGAGCTAGGGCTCCATCTATGCTCCATCGAGCACCTCGCGTTGGGCTCGATGATCTAGTGCCTTGCATCTCCTCACTCTCACGCGTGTGTCTCTCCCTTTATGTGCACTACCCTCTCCTCGAGTCTGAAACTGCAACTGTAACTCCAGCACGGTCCCTCCAGGTGCTCCAAGCCCTTCCTGGCGGAACCCTTGGCAAGTGCCCACACCTCCAACGCAGAGTTCGCGCCGCCCCAGCAGCTTTGCCTCAGCTTCGATCCTCTACAGTCGTAGCACCTCGGCCAGAGACAGAGAATTCCAAGACCCCTTTGCATCACCAGACAGAGGTACCTCCCCGAGCGGGCAACGAAGGAGAAGCCCCCACCCATCGAGGGCAGCAGGCGTTTATGAGAGATGTTTCCCATGTTAGGAACCCTAGCCCAGGTTGGCTGCTCTATTTAAAAAAAATTGGGCTCAGACGAGCAAAAAAAAGAGGGAGTCCCTTGCTTTTGGGCCCAACTGTGGTCTGTTAAAAAAAGGGGGAGAGATGGCTGAGTCTTTGGGCCCTTTGGGCCGTGATATAAAAAAAAGGTAAAAAGGAGAAAAAAATGCATAAAAAACGTACGCGAGAAAAAAGGAAAAACCAAAAAATGAATGGCTTATAAAAAAATTGTTTTGAAAAAAGGGAAGTCGTAGAAACATTTTGAAATGACTTTAAAAAAATATTTCAAAAAAAATCGAGAAGAGAAGCAGAAAAAATGATGATACGGCTTATTTTGAAAAAAATTATGATGGCTATTAAAAAATGATGATGAATAAAATAACCGCAAAAAAATGCATGATTATGTTTTCTCCCCATCTTTGTTCTCATCTTCCAACTTGATTCTATTTACTCTTTATTCTATCAAGTATGAGAGAAGGAGGGAGTTAGAGATTTCTACTGCCTAACCACGACTGACAGACCGATACTCCATATTTCTTTGATCATTCGTCTTCACCGAGCATCAAATTCTTCATCAGGGTATATATTTCTTCTTTTACGACCCTATCAGTTTCCCGCGCTAGACTTCTTCTGCAGCGATTCTTCTCCAAGCACAACATAGATATGTTCCGGTGACCTGCAGGTACGACAAGGATACACTCCTGTGACCTGATATCGTAACGGCTCTATAGGTATGGCAGAGATGCATTCTGATGACCTAAAAGCCGTAGACCCGTCCTCGTACGAGGTCTTCTATAAGCAACAGACATGTGTTCTTGCGTTGTATCGTGTGAAGATGTGTTGTATACTTTCTTTCTGTTACAAGCTGCAACTTTCTCAGCTCCAGCTTGAGAGGGAGTGTTGGATAATGTAATAGGTGGGTAATGGGATCTCACAAAGATCCAATTACCCCACTCATGTTTAGTCCCACATGGATAAACGATGGAACTCCGGTCTGTATGTGGGGCTATATAAGGAGCCCTGCATCCCATGTACTCATTGAGAATTCTAATAGAATATCTAGCCCCTTTGAGGGCTTCCCTTGTAGTTTCATCCTGCTCCTTCAGGAGTAGGGTTTCACATAAATCTTTGTGTTCTTGATGTTTATTATTTTGTTTATCGATTTTGCTTCTGCTTCTCAGATTTCAACAATGGGTAGTATACTATATTATTTTTTGTCTGAATAGAAGAAAGAGAAATGGGTATTTTGATATATTAAATGTGAGAGTGATTTTCAAGTGAACCCTACATGATGGGAATTAAAAAATGGCCATGGGACCCACCAGGGTGGAGATGGGGGTATGGCCCCAAACCCAAGGGAAAACCCTGGGGTATGGTTGCCCTCCCAACCCTATGGCTTAATTTTAGAGGAGATCTCTACTTGTGAGTTTTGACACAGGTCTTCTAGAACAACATACTTGTGTCATACCTTGGTCTTCCCCTATTATGTGACAGGGCTGGGCGATCCAACTTAATGCTCCTGAGTGAGAAGTTTGAGAAGAAACTGGTTGGTCGGCAGGCTTCCTGTTTATCGAGGGAAGGAGATTGGTGTTGCTGAAGGTTGGTTTTTCTGCTTTTCCTTTTTTCTTTATCTCTTCCAAGTTATTATCTGTAGGGGATACACATTATCTTGAGTTCTTAGTTAGGAACTTTGGTCAACATCGAGTGAATATTGTTGGATCTCCCCAGTGGAGGGGAAGACTATGATGCAATATTAAGAGAGTAATGGTTTTGGGACTCTTGGTATGAAGGAGGCGAATAAGGCGATGCTGTCCAAATGGGTCAACGACATTTGGGATGACGGATTTGACTTGCTTTGGTCCGTAGTATGTAAGATTTGTGGGGTTTCTTCGAGCATTATTTCTCGTATCATGGATGTTCTAACCCCCTCGACTTTTTTGGAAGGGGATTTCTTCTATCCTTCCCGAGATTGCACATTCTTCCAATTATAGTTTATGGTGGTGGTTTTAGCTTTTGACATACATGTTGGTCTGAAGTTGGGCTTTGATGTGATCACTTTCCTCACCTATTTTCTTTCTCCAATGATCATGGCATTCAGATTGTAGATGTGTAGGACGGTAATGTGTGGGGCCCACTTTTTCAAGTTAAGAAAAAATTGAATTGTCGGGATATATTAGACCTTGTTTATGTTTTGTTTTGGGATATATTAATGAGACATGTAATTGGGTGTGGTTGTCAGGAGAAGAGTATCTATCACATGTAATCTCCTTGTGTCAACTATGTTATCACCACTTCTAATGTTGCATCCGATTCCATGGCACTTTTATTGGACTTGTAAGCCATTAACAACCCATTAATGCAATAAAAATTGTTATGTTTTCATGTCCATCTGAAATGAATATTTATCAATGCACTTTAATATAGGTACCTTTGTACAAATATGGTTACATACCATGGCCATATTGAATATCATGCAGTTGGGGGTACACAACTGACATTAACATGTGATATTCAACAATGATCTCCAGTCTAAGAATGATATGCCAATCTTTCTCTTAAGCCTAATTTCCGGCTGACCTCGTGATGCAAGTCCTCTGCATAAGAATAGAGATTCGGAGGTGTCGTAATAGTCAAGTCAAAGAGTTGACTTGATGAGGTCGAGATAAAGTAAGACCTGAATTTTACTGTCACGATCATGCACATATCCTTTGACTAGAGACAAATAGATATCTATATGCCTGAATATTCACATTAAACATACAATTAGGTTGAAAACCTAACCAAAGTCCACACACCGGTAGGTTGGTGTGCATAGAAAGACATGAGAAGTATGATCTGTCAAAGAAATAATATAAGTTCATATTTGATGAATCGAGAGAGAGCTCACTCATGAGATATTTTGGGTTATAAAAAATTCCATGAATGGTTGTCTTGTTTATGAAATAAGACACAAATTTGAGATATTAATACATGCTTTTGGAAAATATATGATTAATATTGTCGCTCAATTATCGAAGGAGAAACCTATTGATATGTTTCGAAGAAGACAATAAAACTAGGGTTTGAACTTCGTGTGTGTGTGTGTGTATATATATATATATCAAAGTCTTCCATTATGAAGGATGAATGAGTATTGGGAATACTTAGGGTTAAATCTATCTTAATTTATCATTTACCATGACACTTCCATTCCGAGGGAATGATGAAATCAGATGAATTTTAGTCGTTCCATTTCTTGGCTTAATGAAGTGAGAATTAATTGGATTAAGTCTCATTTCATTTGACAATCACAATTCTAATTTCAATGTTCAAATGTTGTAAAGTGAAATGGAAATAGAAATGGAGATAAACACACTCTTTGAGCTCATTTCTAAGCTCCAAATGGCTTGTACTATGATTAGAAATGGTCAAGGAAGTTAGGTTCAACTCATTGATACATTCTCCAACTCACATAGAGTGTGATGCATTTCGTTGAGCTCACTTTGAGTGTGAATCGTTTCAGTTCAAGCTCAAAGATAGACTATATTGCATTTCGCTAAAAGTTGTATAAACCCTAAAACTAGATAGTTATCCAATTTCAAGTCACTGCACTTGAATAATATGATCTCCCCAACATTATTTTCAAGTATCTGCATTTGTATCTCATGAGTCCTCATTGGATTAGGACTCGTACTATGTGATGTCAATATTGAGACTAACTGTTATTGTCACAATCAATTTTCTATAAGATTATTTTTGTGAATATAATTCACAAATATAATTTATTAACTAATATGCATAATGATTCATAATAGCAAATATTTATATGAATTTGATTCATATAATTATTTCAAGGAACTTATGTGAATATGATTCCCATTGGAATTGAAATGTACATTGGATTTACATTTTTCTTCGGATATTTATTATAAGATTCATAAGTTATGAGGGTTCTCTCATAAATTACCAATTATGATAATTAGATTATCACGAAGATAATGAAGTAACAACTTCAACAACAAACAATTTCAACAAGTTGTTGCTTTATTTTAGATGGTAATTAAAAGAGATAATTCAAGTCGTCTTTCTTGAAGGACAATGATTTATTCTTTGCCTTTGATCTACCATCCAAAGGTAGAGAGATATGATGTCTATGAAGAGTCCTACTCTTCAAGAGCATGCTATATAAGAGAGGGCATAATCTCTCTTCAAAAGCATGCTTGTTCCTCCTATTATTCTCTTGCCTTGAGAATTAAAGAAGAGAAGAGTCTTGAGAATTTTGATTCTCATACACATCTACTCTTCTAACCATACACATCCACCCTTCAAGCCTCTCATCTTCTCTCCATTGGCTTGGCCTTGTGGAGGAGAAGATCGTCTTCTTCTCCGTGCTTTTTGTTCGTGACGAAGGATCGATGTCGTGTGACGATATCATAAGCTTGATCATCCTTGCGTGGACACGTTCAAGAAGTCAACATCGAAGTTTGTAGGAAGTTACACGACTCATCTTCGTGCTCACGAGAAAAGCGAGCCCGTATCGGACTTGATTTGGTAGGTGTATTCGTTTAGAAACTCACGCTTTAACAGGTAACCCAGATCTCTTCTCAATATTCATTAAAATACAAGAAACCACATTAGGAAAATAATTTCTCTAAAGCAATGGTTTCACAAAGAATAAATTTGTAGTGCTGAAATAGCAAGTTCATACGATGGACACACAATGTTTTTGCAAATATTGTCTATTTTTTCGTATTTCTGTGGTGCGAAGTATATAATTCCTTCAACCTTAACCCTTGCTTTATTATGAAAACTTTGATAGAATTTAGAGGTGCTTTATATTGTATTAATAGTAGTAAGATATTTCATAAAGATATCCAAATCTGACTCAAATCAAATAATCGCGCGGCGGGGTGTCTACTCGCCTCCTCAAGAGGGAGGGAGTAGGCTTGTTGGCTCTTCTCTCTGTCCTCCGGTGAGATAGAGAAGGACCAAGATCGTGTTCGCTAGCTCCTGAACTGGAATTGGTGGGGCGGGAGGTAGAGGTCGACGGGCCTGGAGAGTAGAGGAAAAGAAGTGAGTGATAGCCCCTTGACGTTCGAAGTTGGGAATGCGAAGGGCACGTATAAGTCTGACTGACTTCCGTACCCTTGAATGTAGGATAGTCTTTCCGTTCTGCAGGAACGATCCTATCAGCTATTGAAATGGTCAACTTGCCCTACTTACGAACGACATGACCTAAACTCATACCGGTCCTTCCGGTTTTATCATCTCTATCACATTTTGATGGAGTTGTATTAGATTGGGAAATATTATCGCATCTCCTACCCAAAGCGTGATGTCCTCTGTTTGAGTTGTCCTTATGAACTTTACTTTAGATATTTGGGATCCTAGTTTCTGAATCTTGATCAGCAGGACCTCATTTTTATTTGGTTATTTGTTGACGATTGTTCTCATTTTTTGGGGTCTCTGCTTAAAGCCAGGTCTGAATTGGAAAATATTTTTGCAAATTTTGTTAAATAACTCTCAGATTACTTTGTTGTTTCCATAAAAGTTATTTCCTCTTATAATTCTTTTAAATTTCTACTATATCTTTAGCTCTGAACATTCACCAAATATCTTGTCCCTACATCTTTCAACGGAATTGTGTAGCATAAAGGAAACACAAGTACATTCTTGATAATCGCACAATTTGTCTACACAATGCTCTTACTACGTACTGGAAGGATGTGATCACGATCATCTTCTATCTTATAATCCTATGTCTTCATCATCTAATAACAGACCTTGTATTCCATCTTCTAGTAACATGGATTTTTTTAAGCTCCCTCACCCGTCCTTTAGGTCTGGTGCCTTAATCCACAACCTTGACCTGGGTCAAGACATGAAGAAATGTCCACTTTATGGGTTACTCCTGGACACAAAAGAGTTATAGATGCTTTAATCCTGTTCGTTGTTGCTGCTTAGTGCTAGCTGATGTAATCTTTTCTCAGTCCCTTCGATATTTTTTATCTATAGCGTCTTAGGTTCAGATGTTTGAATTTGATGGGGGTGTTTACCTTCCTTTTCATATTCCATAGGATGCTCCCTCTCGCAAACGTGGTTAGTAGATTTATAGTAGGCAAGATATGCTTGGTTCTACAGATCAACCATTAGCGACAACCCTCGAACTAAATCCAGTTACAAGAGGTAATGAACATTCTGATACTGATAATGCTTCTAGCAATGGTGGCATTTTAGATGATATAAATAATGTCTTTGATCTTGATTGTCGTATTGCCCTCTGGAAAGGAAAGAGGATATGCATATGCATTTATCACCTATTATAGACATGGCATGTCATACTTGAACATCCATCACTAATGTATATGCAATTTACCACTACCAGCCATCCCATCGTCACCTTTCCGCAGATATTTCAGGAGACTCCATGATAAACAGTGGCGGGAAGCTATGCAAGCAGAGATGGATGTGTTGGTTCTATAGGCATGTAGAGTCCGGTTGGTGACCTACTTGTAAAAGTGTTTCACTATCAAGTATCTTGCTGATGGGCGAATAGAGTGATGTAAGGTTCATCTCATGGCCTATTGACACACAAAATTTTGACTCCTTTGACATCTTCCCTTCGATTGCTCGTTTGGCCGCTATGATGATTCTATTGTATGTTGCAGTACATAAGGATACGGCTCTTCATCAGCTCGGTGTCAATAATGCTTTTCTATTGTAGACCTTTATGGTGGTGTACACAAAATAACTACATGGCTATGTGGCTCAGGGGGATCTCATTAGGTTTGTTGTTTTCACAAGGTAATTTCTGGGCTCAAGCAGCTTGACTTCTCAAGCTTTCTCAGGTGGTAGAACACGTGAAACTTGTTAAGTCCAGTACGGATTATTCTATTTGTACAGAATTGTTCTGGTGGGATTGTGGTGCTAATTGTTCATGTTGATGATTAATTGTCACTTGCTTTGATTCTCAGAATACATAAAAAATGTACTAAGCCTTATCCCACTATAAGTAGGGTCGGCTACATGGATTATTGCTCAAATCCATGTTGAAAGATTCGACTATTTTTTACGTTGGTTGTTGACTACCTAACGCAACCACTGCAAGAGTGGGATTTGCACCCTGGTCTTTTGTGTGGTAGACACACTATACTACCACTAGACCATTAATTGGGATTCTCATAGTACATCTATGGTAAAAATAGTGCTAAACAAAGACTTTGTCAATTTACACTATCACTTGGCGTTAAGGTGGTCTGTATGTCTAGAGAGCTTATTCTGTTGCTAGGGAAGAATGTTCTTGAATTCTTGACAAGATGCTAATGTTTTGATCCTTGGTTGCTTTTATCCTATGGACCTATTTTCTGAAGTTGTGAGAATGTCTTGTAGGAGGTCGATGCTAAACAATACATGACTACGATGGGTGAAATGATCTATGCCACTACGACCTGACCATATATATTCTTTGTGTTGGGAACAAATTCTCCGTACAGATCGAATCGCGGAAAAATTATCAAATTTGATAAGCAGATCCTGCACGGTATATCAACAACTACAGAAGAAAATTTCAACCACAAAAAATCATCCACATATGTACGGAGAAATTTTAACGTGGAAAACCCTTAATGTGAGGGAAAAAATCACGGGGTTGATCGGAATTCAAAACCAAACATTCTAACCAAAATAATCTCCTGTGAGGGGTTTACAGAATGCCAGCCCTCTATATGATACTACAAATCACCAAATAATGGAGAATAATAGCGGAGAAATATCCAAAACGATGAATCAATCACCAAACTGTATGGAAGAATATTGGAGAATAATTGCTCTAAAAGTTATTCCCTCCAAACTTTGCATCAACCAAGAACTTTCTTTCTTCTTCACCTCTCTCTTATTTCTTTGTTGTGCTAGGAAAGCTTGTGTTGGGATGATCCTGTTATGAATCTCATACCTCCTATTTATACTTCATGAAGATGAGCAAATAAGGAAACATGAATTCCTACTTTCAATAGGATTAGGAAAAGATAACTCCTAATCCTAAAAGGTAATGGATCTCCTCCAATTAGCTATTGATTTTCCTTTTCCAAGTAGGACTACCAATATCCTATATATGTGGACTAGATTCTCAAAAGGAAGGGAACCCATACAACAAATCTACCCCTCACCAATGATGTAGGAATTGCTCCAAACCTGCGAGGGAGCTGAATCTCTCGAACTTTCTAAGCGGCAAAGTCTTGGTCTTCATATCAGCACCGTTATCATCTGTGTGCATCTTATCAAGTACAAGTTGCTTCCATTCTAACACATCACGTATCTAACGATATCTGACATCGATGTGCTTTGATCTTGCATGTAATGTAGAATTCTTGCCAAGGTGAATATCATTCTGACTGTCACAGTAAAACACGTATTTGTCCTGATGAAAAATCAAGTTCATGCATAAACTTCTTCATCCACAACAACTCCTTGCACGCCTCTGTAGTTGCAATGAACTCAGCTTCTGTAGTGGATAAAGCAACACACTTCTGGAGACGAGACTGCCAAGAAACTGCACCACCTGCAAAGGACATCATGTAACCTGATATGGATCTTCTCCCATCAATGTTACCCGCATGTCTGAATCTGTGTATCCAAGAAGAATATGCTTCTCTACCTCAAAGCAAAGAGAGTAACTGCTAGTACCTTGAAGATATCTCAAGATCCATTTAACTGCTTCCCAAATGATGTTTTCCTGGATTTGAGATGAACCTACCAACAACTCCAACTACATGAGCAATATCTGACCTCATACAAACTATGGTATATGTTGGAAAAGAGAAGAGCCCACCCATGTGTTTAGTACCACATGGGGGAGCGGTCACTATTGGGTCTGTCTGTGGGGGCTATATAAGGAGCCCCACACCCCCTGTACTCATTGAGAACTTCAATAGAAGAAATGCCCAATTCAGGGGCTTCTCCCGTGGTTTCATCTCGCTCCTCAGGGAGTAGGGTTCCACGTTAAATCCCGCGTTCTTTCTTTGTTCTTTATCTTTATTCCATGTTTTGCTTCCGCTTTCTATTTTATAACATGGTATCAGAGCGGGTTCGATTCTCTGAGCTTTCATGTTTATTTTTCGATAATTGATTCTTGAAGATTGTTTTGAAAATTATTATTATGAAAGATTTATTCAAGATATGTGGGGTTTTCTGAAACCCTAGATCAATAGTTATGTGAAGATCCGTGAGTTTCATCTCACGCACGGGCAGGAGGCCATTTCAAGCAGCAGCCTCTTGTGCAGGTGAATCAAGATACATCTTCACGGCTGCCCTCCATGCTGCGCTTCACGTAGATCCCTATAGATGCTCCATTGGGTTTCTGCTGGAAACCCTATACCTCCATCGCCGATCATCATGCATCGATCCCCGCATCTCCAAGCCGCCTCGCCCATCA
Source organism: Ottelia alismoides (assembly GCA_037367405.1). NCBI lineage: Eukaryota > Viridiplantae > Streptophyta > Magnoliopsida > Alismatales > Hydrocharitaceae > Ottelia > Ottelia alismoides. The sequence goes on from JAZKJV010000124.1 coordinate 227,514, forward strand.
AAGCTCCTGTGCGCAACCTAACCGAACCTGCAAGGCGATAATCCCCATCTTGCGCGAAGGCGCGCAACTCCAGGCAGATCTCCACGCCTGATCTTCAATCTCCGGGTACAGGCGGCACTAGCAACAAACCCACTCAGCCGCAGACCTCCCAGGCGGAGGCTTCCTCAAACCCTCGGCATCAAGTAGCACCGCCAGGCGGAGGCCATCTCAGGCGGAGGCTTCTTCTCCACCTTGCGAGCGCCCCCAGGCGGCATCCTCTCCAGCGGTCCAACGGGCCTCCTCTCCAGGCGCGAGCGCCAGCAACAATCCCAGGCAGAGAAAAGAAGCACTTGGCGGGCCCCCGATCATACTCTGCACGTGTTCCTCTCACCGCGCGTAGACCTGCTGCCTCATGCGGCATCCTCCCATGCGTAGCGCCCTCATCGATTGAAACACAAAGGGGGTGGCGCTCAATTGAAAGGGGATTCCAAGTGGAACCCTAACGCCAGTCAAGGGGTCCCAGTGGCCCATTATTGTTTAAAAAAAAGGGAGTGAGAGCAGGGGCATGCCATGAGTAAAAAAAAAGGAAAGATTTTTGTGAAGGCCCAATCGGACCGTGGTCTGAGAGAAAGAAGGGGGGTTATGTTTGAGGGCCCAATTTGGGCCACGTTTATAAAAAAAGGAGAGAAAAGTGTGAAGAGAGGATATAAGCTAAGGCCCAGAGTTGTTAAAAAAATTGCGTTATTTCCAGGCCCAATTTGGGCTGCAAGGTTTTTGTTTAAAAAAACCGAATTTCAAAAAAAAAAGGCGCGTACATCGAGAAAAAAAGTCGTACGCGAAGCAAATGAAAAGCCGTAAAAAAAAGTTTAAACGACTAAAAAAACGAAAAAAAGAGGACTTGTTAGTTAAAAAAGAAAAAAAAGGAAAAAAGATAAAAGAGGCGCGTACAAGAAAAAGCCGTACGCATATGCTAACAAAAAAAGCGAAAAAAAAGAAAAAAAAAGTCGCGTACAAGAAAAAAGTCGTACGCATAAAAAGAAAAATGTGATTCATGTTTGCTTCTCCCAACTTGTCTATTATTTTCATTATTCTCACAAGATTGGGAGAAAGGGGGGTAAAAGCCATATGCATCCTACATCGTTGATTGACAGACCAAACACTCCGGATTTCACAGAATATCAAACCATCTTCGCTGTGCATCGATCTTCGTCGTGGTGTCTCTATCCTCGACATCAACTCCGCACTGGATTTGTTTTCTTCAAGGCACGACAGAGACAAAGTTCGGTGACCCGCAGGCACGACGGAGACAGAGATCCGGTGACCATGCAGGCACGACAGAGACAGTCCGGTGACCTTCCAGGCACGACAGAGATACGTTCCGGTGACCTGATATACCCGTCAGCAAGCAGGTTTGTCTACCAGTTGCGGATACATACGTTTATTGTGGTGATTTCAAGTGAAGATGTAATGATGTATATTTTTCTTTTACAAGTTGCAACTGTCCCAGCTACCAACTTGAGGGGGAGTGTTGGAAAAGAAAAGAGCCCACCCATGTGTTTAGTACCACATGGGGGAGCGGTCTCTATTGGGTCTGTCCGTGGGGCTATATAAGGAGCCCCACATCCCATGTACTCATTGAGAACTTCAATAGAAGAAATGCTCAATTCAGGGGCTTCTCCCGTGGTTTCATCCCGCTCCTCAGGGAGTAGGGTTCCACGTTAAATCCCGCGTTCTTTCTTTGTTCTTTATCTTTATTCCATGTTTTGCTTCCCCTTTCTATTTTATAACAGTATAAATAAGACTACCTGTGACTGATACATAAGGAACTCTTTTCATATCTTTCTTCTCTGCATTGTTATGTGGGCTATCTTTAGAACTTAATTTGAAATGCGCTCCGAGAGGTCTGTTAGCTGGCTTTGCCTTTTCCATATGAAATCTTTGAAGTACCTTCTCAATGTACTTCTCCTGTGAAAGCTGAAGTTTCCTTGCCCCCCTGTCTCGAGTGATCTTCATGTCCAGTATCTTACTTGCATGCCACAAGTCATTCATAGCAGAAGATTTGCCCAGCTCCTTCAGGCCATAAATTTTCTCTCCATTGTTGCCTACAATCAGCATGTCGTCAATATAAAGCAACAAAATGATCATCACCTAAGAATTTCTTCATGAATACACAATGATCTAAAGTGGTCTTGGAGTTACCGTGCTCCCCATGAATGAGTCAAACTTCTTGTACCACTGCCTAGACGCTTGCTTCAAGCCATATAAACTCTTCTTTAGTTTGTAAATATAGCCTTCCTTGCCTTTGACGATACAGCTCTCATGTTGCAACATGTAGATTTCCTCCGCAATGTCATTGTTGGAGTATTTGGTTGTGCGCCATATGTATGGGAGATGGGTAAATGGATCTTGGAGAGGATCCATTTACCTCATCCATGTGTTTAGTCCCATATAGACCAGTGGTGGGACTTGGAGGCTCTAGGGAGGCTATATAAGAAGCCCTAGACCCCCTGTTACCATTGAGAGAGAAAAGCAATGAAGCATAAGCTACTTTGAGAGCTTCTCCCGTGGTTTCATCCCTCTCCTTAGGGAGTAGGGTTCCATGTTAAAATCCCGCTGTTCTTATTGTTTTTTCTCTTTTCTATGTTTTGCTTCCGAATGTTTATTTTCTAACATGGTATCAGAGCGGGTTCGATTCTCGAGGAATTATTTCATTAGTTTTATTGGACACTCGATTATCGATTGATCTTAGTGATTCAAGTTTTGTAAGTTTTAGAGTTTCTATTGAAACCCTAAATTCTGAAGTTTTGTTCTTGATCCGTCCGAGTTTCTGAAGTTTTGTTCTGTAGATCCTTCAGCGTGAGAAGCCAAGTCCCGCAAGGGCGGCAGCAGTCCCTCTACCCTTCAGATCCCAACATGCATTTTTTTTTAAAATCTAGGCGCATGTCCAGTTCTGGCAAAGAGTCCCCTCTTCTTCTGATATCTTCTAAGCGGCAACGATTCCTTTGCAAGGCAGCAACGATTCCCTAGCAAGGCGGCTGCCCTCCACACCGTACCTCGCTTGCATCTCCAGGTCATCATCTAGGCCGAAACCTTCTGACGGAGGCGGAGGCATCGTACTCCAGCCAAACTTCCAGGTGGCAATCGAACAACCCTAGGCTGCCCTCCTTGTCGCGCCCCCTCAAGATCTGCTCTCCCATTGCAGAGGCGCAAGCGGTGCCTCATCTCTAGCCCAGGCTCGCGTGCCAGGGCTCCTCGCGCAACCTCTTCTCCTCACGCAAGTATCACGCATCGCGCACTCCAGGCTAATCGAGTTCTCCCCCTTTGGTATCACGCATCGCACACTTTAGGCTGCATAAAGGGCTACGCAACCACCACCTCCCGTCGGCGCTTCTTCAGGCTCCAGCCGCGGGGCCACAAACTCCAGGTCGCGGGCCCGTGCCCTTGCACAGGTGGCCCAGGCGGCATCCCTGCACCCACCTCTCGGCATCCTCGCAGCCAAGCAGGCCGCGCCTCCCGTTCAGCATCGCGCGACCTCTCCTCCTTGCCGTATCGTGCGACCTCTCCCGTTTGCTCTGGCGGCACCCTCCCATGGCAGCGCGAACCGCAGGCGTAGGCGGCGACGCTCCCTCCTTTGGCAGCGTCTTTTCCAGAGAGGTTCCCACGATTGGAAACCCTAGAGCCTCGTGAGGTTTAAAAAAACATTCCTTTTAAGCAAGTGGGTCGTAGTCTGAGAAAAAAAGGAAGGGGGGGCTATATTTTTCAGTCGATTTAAAAAAAAAGGGAAAAGAAGCTCTGATATTAAAAAGAGGTTTCCGAGTTTGGGCCCTTTGGGCGTGAGAGCAGTTTAACGAGAGAGGGAGAGAGAGAATAAGAGGAGGATTGTGCCCCTTTGGGCCAAGAATTTGTGTTCAAAAAAAAGAAAAAAAGGAAAAAAAGAAAAACAAATTCAGGAAAAAGGCGTGTACAAGAAAAAATCGTACGCATATTTGCAAAAAAAATATAATTTCAAAAAAATATGAGAAGCCGGAAAAAAATTATCGGCATTTGAGATGTTTTATTTTCTCCCCATATTTATATATCTTGTCTTCTCCCTACTTTGTCGATGCTGAGTTCCCGGCAAGTATGAGAGAAAGGGGGAGTATATGTAGAGTTACAAGTCTATTCGGAGTCTCTCGAATGTCAGATTATCCAGACCGACCAGATTTCCAGACTCTATAGTTTCTCAGATTCAGACTCGACGTCAGATGTTTCCGAGTCTCCAGTTTTAGACACATACGAGTATGCGGTTTTTTCAGATGAGCACATGTATGCCATCTTTTGTAGTGCTCCCCATCCTTTCTTGTTTTGTCGGCCAGAGTTTTTATGTGAGCCATATGGACTCTAGAGTAGAGGACCATTCCCTATGCCATGTGGGCAAGGGTTTTCATGTGGTATCATAGGTACTCAACAGTAGTGTACCATTCTCTGTGCCAGATGGGAGAGAACCAGTTCTTCGACGAGGAGACTTCTTTCAGACTCTATTCTCCAGCGACCGTGGACTCCGACAAGGATTGCACTTCCACGGTCTTTTTCAGTTCGGCCATTTTCAAAGATGGAGCAGTCCACATGTTGTGGCAGGCCAGAGTACCGACGAGGAGACTCATTTTCAGTTGCAGCGACTCTGACAGGCGCAGTTCAGAGCACATGCTCTCCGACGAGAAGATTCAGCAGACTCACACTCCAGCCCGTTCGTCCTCCTCACATGCACGGCATGAGAAGCAACGTCCTCGACTGCAACCGACAGTTATGCGTGTTGAGTTGATATTGTCGTAGTGTCCTGTAGCGTTGAGTTGAGTTTCTTTCTGTTTGTTCAAGCTGGGCATTGCATGCTCCAGCTTGAGGGGGAGTGTTGGAGTATTTGGTTGTGCGCCATATGTATGGGAGATGGGTAAATGGATCTTGGAGAGGATCCATTTACCCCATCCATGTGTTTAGTCCCACATCGACCAGTGATGGGACTCGGAGGCTCTGGGGAGGCTATATAAGAAGCCATAGACCCCCTGTAACCATTGAGAGAGAAAAGCAATGAAGCATATGCCCTTTGAGGGCTTCTCCCGTGGTTTCATCACGCTCCTTAGGGAGTAGGGTTCCACGTTAAAATACCGTTGTTCTTATTGTTCTTTCTCGTTTCCATGTTTGGCTTCCGCATGTCTACTTTCTAATAGTCACCATGGAGGAAAGTTGTCTTCACATCCATCTGTTCGACCTCCAAATCAAGACTAGCTGCCAAGATGAGAACCACCCTGATAGAAGACATCTTTGCCATAGGAGAAAAGATCTCAAAATCAACTTCATTCCTTTGGTTAAAACATTCCACAACCAACCTAGCTTTGTACCTTGGGTTTGTAGAATATTCATCATGTTTCACTCTATAAACCCACTTATTTCTCAATATCCACTTGCTTTTGGGTAACTTGACAAGCTCAAAAGTATGATTGTCATGAAGGGACTCTATTTCCTCCTTCTTAGCTTCTACCCATTTCTCCTTATTTGCATCTTGTAAGGCTTCTTCATAGCATTCATGTTCGTCACTATCTATCAACAAAATGTACTCATGTGCATAATATCTGGTGGAGGGTCGCTTCTCCTTCACGGGTCTCTATGGTGGGAGAGCCTTAGAAGATCTCTCATCATCATGTCCAGCATCATTACCACTGTCATCTGTATCATCATCATCATGAATGGAGATCGGTGGTACATCCCCATGTCATGCTTCTGGCACCTGCTCATATATATCATCTAGCACCACATGTGGAGCCCTTTTGCAAAGGGACTAGCTCCACATCATCTGGTTGATAGCTGCTCGAATGAGTGTCTTTAGCAGTTTTTTGGATGTCTATGGTTTGATCTTCAGAGAAGATCACATCACTGCTCTTCACTAGCTTCTTATCAATTGGATCATACAACCTGTAACCAAACTCATCTTAGCCATATCTCAAGAAAATGCACTGTTTCATCTTTGCGTCCAACTTGGACTTTTCATCCTTGAAGACATGGACAAAAGTGCGACATACAAAGACCTGCAAATGGTTGTAGGAGACATTATTTCCGTGCCAAACCTTATCAGGAACATCACCATTTAAAGGTACATGTGGAGATAGATTAATAACATGAATAACAGTATAAAGTGTTTCACACCAAAAAGAGCTAGACAACTTAGCTTTAGAAAGGAGACATTTGACTCTCTTCATCAAGATCTTGTTCATTATCTCTGTGATCTCGTTCAATTGTGACGTTTTGGGCGGAGTCTTCTGGTGCCTGATACCATGAGATCTGCAATACTCATCAAATGACCCAATATACTCACCACCATTCTCACTGGGAATGCATATGGAAGTCTTTGAAAACACCACGGACTTGGTCTTTCCTCTTTAAGGCGTAGACCCAAACTTTCTTGAGAAATCATCAATGAATATAACAAAATAAAGTACACCACCAAGAGAACTTACTTTCAACGGACCACAAACATCTGTACGAACAAGCTTCAATGGTTGCATCTTCCTATAAGGTAAATGGCTTTAGAAGGAGACTCTCGTATGCTTCCCGGCCAAGCAGTGTGTGCATCTCTCCAACTTCTCTTTCTTGACATCTACAAGCATATTCTTCCTCATTAAATACTGCAACCCCTTCTCTCTCATGCATCTCAATCGTCAATGCCACAACTCAATGAATTTTGCATCTCCAGTCACATATGCAACATCATGGGAAATGGATGCATTCATGATGTAAAGATTGTTGCTATACTTGTTGCTATACTGCAACCGAGTAAGCTTTCATTATCCGCCACCAAAAGTGTTGAGATCTCCTTCATCATCAAATTTTTCTGCAGAAATGAGATTTAAGTGCATGTCCGGTGCATGTCTCACATCTTTAAGGATCAATACTACTCCATTGGCATTCTTCAATGCAATATTGTCATGGCATTCTTCAATGCAATATTGTCAATGCCAATAACATGAGATGTAACATGTAAAGCAGAGCCACTGTCAACAAGCCAAGAAGTGCCATCCTGTGCGACATTCACTATCTTCTCATCACAAACATTTTGGAGCTCAAGTTGTGCAGTTGTAGCAACTTGTTCATTCTTTTTCTCTTTCTTGTCGCCACCAATCTTATCATCTCTCTTGAATTAGAAGCAATACTTCTTGATGTGTCCTTTCTTCTTGCAATAGTGGTACAACATATTCTGATATCTGTATCTGGAGTTGTTCCTGCTATTATCTCTGCCCATATCAGTTTTGATCTTGCTCATCCCTGTATTCTTTGTGACAAGAACTCTGATGGTGAAGAGCTTTCTTGGATTTTTCTCCGCATCTCCTCATTGAGGATGCCAGACTTGACAACCTCCAAAGAAACAACCCTGTCAAGTGCAGAGTTAGTAAATGAGACTCTGAAAGTCTCCCACGAATCTGGTAGAGTAGCAAGCAATAATAGTCCCAACATCTCATCATCAAATTTTATTCCCATTCTCGTCAAATGACTTGTAATTCCTTGAAATTCATTCAAAAAATCTAGCACAGAGCTACCCTCCTTGAACTTCATGTTCACCAATCTCTTTAGAAGAAACAATTTGTTACTTCCAGTCTTAGAGTCGTGAAGATTTTCCAACTTCAACCACAAGCTTTTAGCGTGACTTTCATCTTGGATATGATTCTCATCAACAAATTGTCTTATGAAGACACAAACTTGCTCATGTTCAATTCTCATTTTCATTGGTTTTGGCTTCAGGCTTCTGCGTGGAGGAATCGGAAGGTGCATATCCTTCACATATAAAAGATCCTTCATCTTGTTCTTCTACAAGTTGTAATTAGTTCCATTACGACTAATCATCCTGCTCGAATCAAACTCCATCTTATAATCCGCCATTGAACCTTACTCTGATACCACTTGTTGGAAACAGATTCCCTATATAGATCGAATCGCAGAAAAATTATCAAAGTTGATAAGTAGATCATGCACAGTATATCAACAACAACAACAACAACGAAAGAAAATTTCAACCACGGAAAATCAACGACAAATGTATGGAGAAATTTTAACATGGAAAACCTTCAATGTGAGGGAAAAAATCACGGGGTTGGTCGCAACTCAAAATCAAGCATTATAATTAAAATAATCTATCGTGAGAGGTTTACAGAATGCCGGCCCTCTGTACGGTGCTACAAGTCACCAAATAATGAAGAATAATAGACAGGATAAATATCACTAAAATGATGAATCAGTTGCCAAACCGTAGAGAAGAATGTTGGAAAGGAACTGCTTCAAAGGTTACTCCCTCCAAACTTTACGTCAACCATGAACCTTTTTTCTTCTTCCTCTCTCTTATTTCATTCTTGTGCTAGGAGAGCGTGTGTTGGGATGATCCTGGTATGCACCACATACCCCCTATTTATACTCCATGGAGATGAACAAACAAGGAAAAATGAATTCCTACTTCCAATATGATTAGGAAAAGATGACTCCTAATCCTAAAAGGTAATGGATCTCCTCCTCCAATTAGTAATTGATTTTTCCTTTTACAAATAGGACTACTAATATCCTATATATATGAACTACACAAGGAGGGAAACCCATCCAACACTTTGCAGCAAGCTGGGTAAGCTGGGTCACCCTGTTTATGAATTTCCCTACGAGGTATATATTGATGATATGATGCACATCTTGAGATATTTCAAGGATGCAACCGGGAAGGGCTTTTATTCGCGATGGACTCTTTTTCGTAGATTGTTGTGTATTTTGATGCAGATTTACGCTGGTGATATACATGACTGTAAATCTAATACGCGGTTCTCCACCTCTGGTGGAGGTAATTGTGTTACATGATGTAATAAGAAACATAACGTGGTCATTCTAGTGCAGATTCAGAGTACAAAGCTATAGGTCTAGAGTGCATTTAAGATTGTGCGAGTTAAATCTAATTCTACATGACTTGTGTTTTGAGATCACCTGACCCATGAAAATGTAACATGACAACTAAACATCCATCTTCACGGTAAATAATCATGTCTTCCATGAGACGATTAAACTTGTGGAAATTGGTAATCACCAGACTCGAGTTCTAATCCAAATATGACACCTTCAAACACTACATATGCCTTCTACTGTGCAACTTGCAGACATTTACCAAATCACTAGTGAAGAACCTCTTTGACATGCACACACACACACACCGGCACACGCGCACACACACCGGCATGTGCATGTAACACACCGGCACACACACACATACCGGCACGTGCACATGCACACATGCATGCACACACACACACGCATGCGCACACACACAACACTCCTGGAAAATATTTCAAACGATATTTATTTTCCATGTGTTGCATATATTTCTTCTAGATTCAGAGATCTTATATTACCTTTTTGCCAGCGTTTGACTCCGTTTAGAAATTTTGTTATAAAAAAAGAATATATCCTTTGATATTGATATTTTCAAGTATGAGGGATTTGCTCACATAGTTTCTCTGACTACCAAGTGTCATTTATTAACAGTTCATGATTGCGTCACTGGATGCCAGTGCTCAGGAAGTTGGGAAGCGTGAATGGGGTAGTGGCGGCCCGTTAGGCACTTGGAGTTTGTCACATAATCTGGAGGATACCTGGTTTTTTAAGAGTAATGGTTCTTGGAATACATCATATGGTCAGTTTTTCCTTACGTGGTACTCAGACATGCTGCTGCGTCACGGGGAGAGTCTCTGCATGACAGCAAGTACTATATTTCAGGGCACTGGTGTGAAGCTTCTTGGGAAAATAGCAGGAATCCACTGGCATTATCGTACAAGTTCCCATCCATCTGAGTTGACGGCTGGATATTATAACGTCACAAACAGGGATGGTTACATCCCCATTGCACAGATGTTTGCAAAGTATGGGATGGGCTTGTGTTGCTCATGTTTTGACTTGAGTGATTCTGAGGAAGGCATGAATCCAAATAGCAGCCCAGAAGGGTTTCTGCGACAGCTCATGCATGCTGCTAGAATTTGTAATATTCCACTCTCGGGGGAGAATTCCAGGATAAGAACAGATGAAGCATCATTGAATCAGATTATAAGGAATGCTAAGATCCATACCGACGGTTTTGGCGGCTCCTTCTTATCTTTTAATTTTGTAAGAATGAACAAGAACCTTTTCGAGTTGCAGAGCTGGCAAAGGTTTACCCGTTTTGTGAGGCAGATATCTGAAATTCGGACCATCCAGGCCAAACTTGATCTCGGTGGATCGGACTCCTGCGCTTTTTCTACCTCTGTATCGGAGGAGGTTAGTCGCTCCCGGACATATCTCTGAAAGCCTTTTCTGCTGTGATCACACCATACAAAGTGTTGTCAAGTGTAGTTGAACAACCATTACAAGTGCAATTTTGATTCTGTAATTTTGCAAGCATCTGATGGTGGCATATTTGCCAAGGGAATCTAGATTTTCAATTTCCTTAAGACAATTCTTTCTGTTACGTAACACCCCCTCCTTTTTTGTTGCTTCTTCACAGGATGTATTTTCTTGTTGTATAAAAGTACAGGGTTGTATAAAGAAAGTTTGTGAAAGAGTTCTGGAACTGATGACCTGTGCATGCAATATCTGTTTGTACGAATGTTCTTGAGCTTAAATAACAAGATACGAGGGAGATGAGAAGTAACGGAATAAATAGGCAATGGGTCAATGGCTTAAGAAAGTTTAATCAAAATGAAACTTGATTTATTAGTCATTAATTCTTTTATTCGTATATCTAATCTCCTAAAATAATACCAAAATCAAACCCTATTATATCGTAAAAGGAAGTCTGCAGCAGCCAAAATAAGGGTGGCATCTTCTCAATGAAATAAAGGCCCAGCAGTCGGCATGTATACACATTCGGCCCCTTTTCTCTTTAATTAAATTCTAAATGTAAAAGGGGCAAATCAATGTTATTAAAATCAGATCCAGTTCAACCGGTTACAATCGAATCTACTAAAAATCAATGTTATGTTAGGAGTTTAGTTCATGACAAGATATCGACATTTATTACCAACTACTTGTAACGTGTAATGAATAAGCTATCTTTTTATATTATTCTATTCTATTTGTAAGTGTTAAAGATACTTGGTTAATATATATATAAGGGATGATCATGTGAGAAGAGGTTTTTTTAGAGGATGGGGGTAAATATACAGTCTCTTGGGGTGCTTTCCGTTCGGGAATAAACATGAAGAATGATAGGGAATAAGAATAATAAGTATTTATTCTCTTTTCGGTTGGAAAGATAGGGATAAGGAAAATAAAGTGGAATAAAGGCAGGTAATGTAGATAGATAGGAGTAAGCGTTGAATAAGGTAAAATAATAGGATGTGGATGAGAATAGTCATACTCTTGAAAAATGCATCAGTTGGGGAATTGATCCCTTATTACAATGTTTATTCTCCAAACAAACATTGCCTTAAGGTGTTTTCGTTTGAGGAATAACGAGGGATATCTCTCCTTATTCCTCCAACTTTTTATCCCTTCATAAATGGTTAACGTTTTATTCATGGAGTTAAGATGATAGATAAGGTTTCCTTTCTTATTCCTCCAATTTCTATCTTTTCTGTCAAAAAAATATAAATAACTACCATTTATCTTACAATTTTATCAAACAAAATCCTTTATCCCTCATTATCCTCTCCCTTCTATCGAAAAGAGAATAGCAAGAAACTATTACTTATCCCACCTTATTCTCTCCTTCCAAGTGAGCAGAACTAGTGTCTTATCCTTCCTTATTACTGAGCCGAATGACCCCTCCCTCCTGTTGATGGTTTGCATAACAATGGCTCTTTCCAGCACAAAGCAACGATGAATGCTCCCCGATGCTCAGATACAGGAACGGTCGCTCGGAGCACCCTAGAAGAACAATTCCGCCAGATCACCCGGTGCATGGAAGCGAGGCCTGGGTGTAGGACAGCAGCATGCTCAACGAAGCCGGACATGTTCTGAGATTGAGGATACTTACCAGTTAGATGCATAAATCAGATTACGAATGGTTATGTATACATGCAGTATGGAGCATCTTTTGACACACAAATTAAAGGATGGATTTGCTGTTGTAATAGTATAATTCCATGCATTTTGTGCCTTCTTACTCCTTCAATGGTCTTCACTTCACATACAATTTTAAATTTCGAAGACCATCCAGTTCTGATGGGATACATATTTCAATGTTGTCACAATAATAGAAAACATACAAAACCCCATTATTTTCTTCTTTTTTGTGATGGAGAAAAAGGGAAGTTGACATAACGTATGGGTACAAGAGCATACACCCGCATATTCCAAAATGCTATTGTCTTGATGTGGAAAATGAGATTGACACAAGGTGTGGATACAAGAACATTATAAGTAAAATCACGTAGTTGCTGCATATACTTGCAGATTCTGCCTAGATCGAGAATGCTTCACAGTGGAGATGATAATTTGATAATGTCAGAATCAACAAACAATAATGTTAAACATACTCCATACCCCGCAAGAACATTCAAGAAGTCTTTCTAGAGGAACACAACAAAAACATTTTGAAAAAAAATCTTCAACCTGCATATCAATGGGATCCTACATTTTAAAAAAGAGGTTTACATTTGTGCACCTCCGAATTTCTGCAAATATAATTTGTTGTATTTAAAGTAAGTAATTTAGATTTTAATTGAAAGACCTACGTAATTACTATAAGAGTCAATTTGATTTCGATTAGGAAATCAAATAACTTGGAAGGAAAGTTGGGGATTCCCAAATTGGAAACATTGAAAAGTTTGAATGGATGTTTAGTACCATACAAAGTATCTCTGGTGGGCTTATATATGAGTTCACACCCCAAACTCTTGTAGCAATAGTAGAGAGGATGAATTGATGGCTATACACGCGCGCCCTCGCACTCCGCTCTGGCTCGGGAGAGTCAATTCGGATCTCGATACTTTAATTTTAGATTCGACTGAAATGGGAATTCAACTCGACCAAACGGCTCGTTGCGGTCGTGGTTTCGGAATTCAAAAAGGCATGCCTGTTGAGGGGTTGTTCGGAAATCAAAAGATAACGGGCACTAGGGCACGCGAGCTTCTTTCTATACCCCTTCCCCCACGTTGTTTTTCTTTAGTCGCAAGAAAAACCATCCCACACCGCCTTGGCTCTGTTCTCGTTCTTCCTCTCGCAGACGAACCTGCTTCTCTTTCTCTCGGTTGCAGTCATCTGAGGTACATTCGAGGGCGATCTCGTCGGTATGCGTAGACAAAGATCGTGTGCCATCGTATCCTGGGAGCGGATTGCCAGTGCCTACACATCGGTATTGTGGGGGCAATATCCTCTCTAAAGATAGTCCATTTCATGGACGCTTCGGTGATCTCTAACTTTATTCTTCTTTTACTTTGTTTGCCGCAATCTGTTTACTGCTTTACTTTCTCTAGATCACGCCTTAATTCTTGTTTCCATTCAATTAATCGATTTCTGTTTGCATTACGTAATCAGAATTTTCTGGGAAATGCATGACTAAAATGGTGTTAATATGTGATGTCTTTCTGTTACTTCGTCTGAATCCGTGTAATTACTGTTTAATATACGCAATGTTGATCCTGTTTACAACAATCTTAAAGAGGATATCAAAAACCGATTTTAAAATCATGTCGGAAACAATGTTTAAATCGAGGGTGTATATGACGGGTATGCCTGAAAAATTCGGTGGTCAGAACTTTAAGCGTTGGCAACAACGTATGAAGATCTGGTTAACCATCATAGGACTAATTTCTATACTTGAAATCGATTGTCCTACGGTGGAAAAGGAAAACCCCTCACCTGATAGCAAGAAGGCACAATCTGCGTGGAAACAACCTGATCGTATATGTCATAGTTGCATCCTGTTGGCTCTGTCCAACATGTTGTTTGACGTATTTTGTTCGTCTACACAAACTGCGAAGGGGCTATAGGAAGATTTGGATCGGAAGTATAATACTGAAGACATTGGTATTGAGAAATACTCCGTGACCAAGTTTTTGTCCATGGCTGAAGGGAAGTCAGTTTCTTAACAGGCACACAAGTTTTTTCTCCTGGTCCATGGTCTAGAAGATGCCGAAATAAAACTGTTCGAGAAGTTTAAGATCATCATTAATTTTTGGTTAACTAGAATTAAATGTTTTGATATAATATTCTACCTATGTTTTTTAGGTAACTATTAATTAATCGTAACCATGATAGATTTTTTTTATAAATGCATCATAGAAAAATTCTTCAAGTCTTGGGAAGACTTTGGTACGACCCTTAAACACAGGAAGCGGAAAATTTCTATGGATGACTTGATGGTGGCAATTGCCATAGAGGAGGAACACATGAAACAAAATTCTGTGGTTCCTATCGATATTCAGGCTAAGGTCAATTTCATGACCTTGAAGGGAAATGATAATAAGGGAAAGGGTAATAACAAAAATAAAATCAAAATGAAGGGAAAGATCCAGAAAAAGGCAAAGAATAAATCCTGCTGACACTGTAATCAGGTTGGCCATTGGAAGAAGGACTGTCCGTCCTTAAAGGCTCAACCTAAAGCTGCAGACGGGAGTCCACAAGTGAATATGATCACTATAAGGCATGGGGCTAGCGATGGGTAAGTCTCTGTAAAACATGAACTATACCATATTCTTGATCCAAATGAGTGGCTCGTGGATACGGGAACTAATGTAAATATTTGTTTAGACAGAACTTTGTTTTCTTCTTATCAGACATGTAGTGGTGGGACTTTGAAGATGGGGAATGATTCTACAGCCAAGGTGCTAGGGTCGGGACAAGTCAACTTGAGGTTATCCTCTGAACGTGTCTGGACGTTGCACAAGGTGCTGCATGTTCCTGATATCGAGAAGAATGTTTTATCTAGCTCCATCTTAGTTAGAAATGGTTTTGAATTAAACTTTAAATGTAATGATGTTGTTATTCTGAGACACGACATTTTTATGGAAAAGGTTATTTGGCATATTTTGATTTGTTATTTATAATTAGATGTGATTCAATAAACATTAATGCAATGAATGCTTTTAAATTCTGAATGTTCTAATTCTGTGTCTAATGTTGTGAATAATCTAGAATCTTGTGATCTGTGGTATGGTAGATTGGGACATGTAAACTTAAATTCAATTAAAAGAATGATGAATTTAGAGTTGATCCCTAAACACACTATTGATAAAACTCAAAACTGTGAAATTTGTGCACAAGCTAAGATACCTAGGAAGTATTTTCAGTCTGTCTACAGAGATAGTGAGATCTTGGATCTAGTGCACCCATATATCTGTGAGTTTAATGGTGTGTTGACTCAAGGCAATAAGAAATACTTTATCACTTTTATAGATGATGGAAACAGATACTGCTACGTATATCTAATGAAAATCACGGATGGAGCCTTAGATAAATTTCTTATATTTAAGAATGAGGTTGAGACACAAATTGAAAAAGTGCTAAAACACCTTAAGTCAGATAGAGGAGTTGATCATACCTCTAACTTGTTTGATGAACAATGGAAATCGTTTGGCATAGTTCATGAAATTACTGCTTCATGTTAACCACAGTCCAATGAGATAGCAGAACGGAAAAATAGGACCTTAACTGACATGATCAATGCTCTCCTACAGAGTTTGGGACTTCCAACATATGTGTGGGGAGAAGCCTTGAATACAGCTTGTCATATTCTTAATAGGGTTCCTCCAAGGCATATGGAAAAATATCTTTTTGAATTTAGAGAAATAGAAAATCAAGCTTAAGATATCTCAAAGTGTGGAGTTGTCTCGCTAGGTTTTATTCTCAGAACACAAGAAAAAGAAGCCTGGTCCTAAAACTGTTGATGCGGTCTTCTTAGGTTACTTGGAAAATAACTATGCATATAGGTTATTGGTAATTCGGTCCGAGATACCGGGCATAGGTGTCAACACCATTCTTGAACTCCGTGATGATACCTATTTTGAGGATGTCTTTCCTATGAAGACTGGGATTCCTAAGAATCTGGCCATTGAGAGTGCCTCCACATCAGGATCTATTTCAAATCAAGTGGAAAGGATAACGAACGTGGGGCAACCTGAATCCAATGACCTTTCAGAAGAGATTAAGCCAAGGAGGAGTAAAAGACCTCGAATATCCAAGGATCTGGTTAGCGACTTTGTTGTCTACCAGATCGAGGGTGATCCATCAAGTTACAAGGAAGCCATGTCTTCATCTGAAGCAAAACATTGGAAGGAAGTCGTCAAATCTAAGATGGATTCCATTATGGTCAATGGAACTTGGGAGTTGGTTGACTTACTCAAAGGGTGCTCTACCATAGGGAGCAAGTAGGTGTTTAAGAGAAAGCTTAGGCCTGATGGATCAATTGAAAACTACAAAGTCAGATTAATTACTAAGGGCTTTAGGTAAAAGGAAGGCGTCGATTATTTTGGTACTTATTCCCCTGTGAATAGGATGACCACAATCCAGATGCTCATAGAATTGGCATCTGTATATGATCTCTCTATCCACCAGATGGATGCGAAGACTGTCTTTTTGCATGGCGATCTTGAGGAGGAGATCTATATGATCCTCCTGGGAATGAGGGAAAGGTTTGCAAGCTTGTTGAATCCATTTACGGATTGAAATAAGCACCAAAGCAGTGGTATGAAAAATTTGACAAAACTATTTTGTAATGTGGCTTTAAGGTTCATGAATCTGATAAGTGTGTCTATTCCAAGGTGAAAGGTGATGAGTATATTGTCTTGTGCCTATATGTTGATGATATATTGTTGTTCGGATCACATATGAGGATTATTAATGAGACTAAAGCATTATTAAGAAGCAAGTTTGAGACCAAGGACATAAGTGTTGCTGATATGATCTTGGGTCTCAAATTGACAAGGTCAGTTGATGGGATTGTAGTTTCTCAATCTCACTATGTAGAGACGATACTTGAGAAATTTGGATATCAAGATTGTAAAGCTATAAGCACCCCTTTTGATTCATCAAAAATACTGTTTAAGAATAAAATTGGAGTACTTGTAGCTCGGCTAAGGTATTCATAAGTAATAGGAAGTTTGATGTATCTTTTAAATTGCACGAGACCTGATAATTCATTCTCGATTGCAAATATGAGTAGATACACTAGCTGTCCTGACCGTACTCACTGGAAGGCTCTGGATTGAGTACTGAAGTACTTGAAGAAAACTATTTCCCTTAGTTTGCATTATGGTAGACATCCATATGTACTAAAAGGATATGGTGATGCAAGCTGGATAGGGAAAATAGAGGAGTTTGGGAGTAGGTGTCACTGGGTATGTCTTTACCCTTGGAGGCGATGTAGTCTCCTGGAGGTCTGTGAAGCAGACCATTCTAGCTCGATCAACCTTTGAGGTCGAGCTGTGTGCTTTGAACACAATTGGAATTGATGCTGAATGGCTAAGGAAACTTCTGTCTGAAATTCCCTTTGTAGGTCAGCCAGTTCCTGCGATCTCGGTATGTTATGATAATATGATCACAATTACCAAGATCAAGAGTTCAAAGTTCAATCAGAAAATAGGAACACATACAAATCAGACTTAAGATGTTAAGGGATTTGGTGTCTCGAGGGGTGCTGGCTGTGGATTTTGTTTGATCCAAGGACAACACGGCAGATCAGTTGATTAAGGGACTTGATAGATCTTTAGTCCTAAAGTCAAGGCTTGGGATGAGACTGGGACCCATTGGGAGTTCCTCTACAATAGCAACCCAACCTATCTGAGTGGAGATCCCACAAAGTAGGTTCAATGTGGTAATAACAAATGGTCTAGAGAACTGATTGGCAATCTTAGTTTAATGCTTATGCATGAGTGTCTTATCCCTAGAAGCCTGTGTTAGACTTGTGAGCCCTGGGCGAACCATTCTTACAATAAATGTTATTGTAATATTAAAGTTTATCAATAAAAGTTATTGATGTTTCACTCCCTTTCTGAAATTATATGAATGAATGCACTATAAGGTCCCTCTGTACAATTAGGGTTATGTACCATGGCCGGCTTGATGATCATATAGTTGTTGTTTCATTAAATAAATCATAGAGGCTGGTGTTTAGATGAATATCTAAAGAGTTAGATGGAGGACTCATCAAACACCGTCAAATGATTGTCAAGTGGAGATCTCCAGCCTGAGTAGGAGATGGCAATCCTTTCTCACATAGGCTGATATCTGACCGACCTCTTGATGCAGGTCCTCTGCATGGGAATAGTGATTCGGAGGTGTCAGATTAGTTAGGTCAATGGGTTGACCTAACGAGATCGAGATAACTTAAGTCCTATGTTGAATGCTGTCACAGCATAGGCACGCATCCTCTGACCGGAGACAGATATATTGCTATATATCTGAGTATGTACATTTGGCAGACCAATAGGTTGATGACCTAACCAAGGTCTATACACCGGCGAGCTGGTGTGCATATAAGGGTATATGAGCAATATGATCTCTCAAAGGGATCATACAGGTTCACTTGTGAACCGGAAGACATGAGCTCACTCATGAGGTATTGGGACCGATCAAATTCCATGCATGGTCGTCGTGCTTTGGAAGCATGACATGAATTTGAAGGTATGATATATGCTTTGGGAAAGCATATGATCGATACCAAATCCCAATGACCAAGATTGAGAAACTTAATGATTAAACCCTGAAGAAGACATTATAAAATGATCTTGATCTTCGGGTTGATCATGGGTCTTCCAGTATGTAGGATGTACAGGTATTGGGAATACCTGAAGGGTGATGTGATCATAAACGATTGTATATCCATGACGCTTCCATTCCGAGGGAGTGATGAAACAGGTCTGGATTTTAGTGACTCCTTTCAGTAGAGAAGCAATCCGATCTTAGTCCAAGTATTGGACATTGATCTGAATGGGATTCAGATTCAATGAGAAGATTGGATTTGCGGCCTTGATTTAATCAAGCATCTGTGAGAGGTCCGTAAGATCTGGATTTGAGATGAGATCTCAACCTCCAAGTCACTATACGTGGAATAATACAATCGCCCTGTCCTTATCTCCAAGTATCTGCGGAGAAAGCACATTATTCTTGAAAGAGTTCAAGAATAATTCTTTTGATGAAATATCCAAGCAAGGACTTGATGATTAAATGTGATTTAATTATCAAGCTTAAATATGAATATGATTCATATTGATTATCTAAGATAATTAAATTGGATTTAATTATCAAGGATTAAGAGAATGTGGATATCACTATCCATGATATATGCATGTTATAAATATGATTTATAATATACATATATAAGAGAGAGAATTTATGTAAATAGCATTTGTTAATTAATAATGTGAATTGGATTCACATTTGTTAATTAATTGGAAATGCAATTTACTAACTAGTTTGGGTTGTGAATATGATTCACACAATATTCAATGGCAAGAGTGAAATATTCACAAATTAATTTGGAATTAATTTAGTGAATATTTATTGTGATTAATTAAGGAATAATAGAATAAATAAAATGGAGATAGCAACCACCATCATGGGTGGCGTCACCCATGAATTGTTCATGGGTGACGCCCCCCCCCCCTTTTTAGGAGGGTGGTTGACTCCATCTCATTTATCATGTTATCTCTTGATTAATTAATTTTAAATTGTTGTTATTGAACAACAAATCCTAGCCATTGATTTATCATGGACCAAGCATAGCCCTTGGATCCATGTGTCCCATGGATTGAGATCCATTGGATCCTAAACTAGTATAAAAGGAGGGCTAGGGTAGCCTCTCCAAGGGACATCATCTAGAGTTGTGAAAGACAACTTCTCTCTCTCTAATTCTCGTGTGTGATCTCTCTCAATTTCCAAGTGGCCGTCCACTTTGAATATTGAAGAAGAGAGGATCTTGCTGCGCCTTCGACGCTTGGATCTTCATCAAGGATTGCGGGAAGGACGCGACTCATTATCGTGCCCGCAAGCGCATTCTCCGTGGGTCGGACTTAAGATAGGAGGATCTCTACTTTGGGATCTCGCGATCACAACCACGCTTCAAGAGGTAATCCTTATACTTTGTGGTTTGATGAAACGATCCGAGAAGTGTTCTCGTGATCATGTGGTTTCATCGTTATGTTAAAAAAATTTTAATTTCCGCTGCATCTAGCATCTAGTACGACTAGTTGCTCCGATCGTATTCGATACGATCAACACGCTTCCGTGATGCGCTTAAGGATTCACAATATCCTTCAAGTGGTATCAAAGCCATAGGTCGAATAAGGTTTTGGATGTGATCCATGAACCTTAGACGATTTGGTTCTTGAAAGGGTTGCGAAATTTTTACTGCATTTCATTTTTCGCAACTCTGTCTAATTGATTTTTTCCGTACTGTTTAAAATGTTTAAACACGAAAATTTCAATTGGATTTTGTTCCCCATTAAACAAGGAAACCATAGGACTTGAGTTTACTAAATTTGGACTTTATTTGCTCAAGATATGGCCTTTTGAATATGACTATATTCACTGTTGCGGGAACTGCGGATTTGAACGTAATTAATGAGATGATTACGGTTTTAATCCGCCTTGAAATGCGTGAATTATCACTTGGGTTCTTTAATAAATCAAATAGGCAATCTTTGGAAACTGAGTTTGCATTTTTTGGATTTAAATGATCAAGATAAGTTAATTTTAGTGATTGGGGGTCACTGCTGGAAATTAACAATTTTGATCTTGAACCTTGTGATATGTCATTCAATAATCTTGATGAAAATTAATTGTTAATTTTCTGGAATAATTAGTGATAAATATTTGTGAAATATTTAAAGAAATAATTATTTCATTGAATGACACTTGCCTAAACCACAATGATAAGATATAAGATCTTGATCATTGTTTCATCAACAAACATTGCTTTCATGAAAACTATAGTTTATCCTACAATAGTTGTAGGACAACTTTTACATGAAAAACCCTTTCTTTGCTTGAATAGGATTGGGGATTTGTCTAGCAAATCTCCTTATAATCAAAAATGTTTTGATTTGTACTATATGGTATAACTTTCGGTTGAAGAACCGATGAACATCTCAAAATACATGATGGTCTATCTGGTATTATCCTTTCCCGAGGCGGATGTGGTGCCTAGTCGGAGAGCATTGGGGTCGCGGGTTGCAACGTATGTGGTCCGTCCCACTTTCGTCGGTACTGGCCATGACAGCGGGTAGGGATTGTATAATACCGGAGACAGACAATATGTATTTTTCTAATTATTAAAATTCGAATAATACGTATTTTGAGATTATACCTACTATTCAAGTAAAAGACATGTTTGTTGATGATTGGATTAATGATTAAATTAATATGATTAAATTAATCATATCCAATAAACACTCTATTTTGAATAGATGTGTTTTTCCCTTGGAAGAATTAATTATGTGAATATGATTCACGATAATTAATTATAAAATTTGAATATGAGGTGGAGGATCACATAAGTGACATCCATGGTCTCCCGTCAAGGCGAAGGGTTTCCGTCGCCAGGGATTGTATGTAGGAGACGCCTGTCCGAAGTGACAGCTCCTGTATGCAAGCGCATCTGGATCGGGCTCTTTGCTTCTCGAAAGAGTAAGGCCGTATGCGTAGTGACCCCAATATCGAGTCCTCATATTATTGGGGCGATATTGGATTGCGCATAGCGAGTTCTAATCCTGTTGACGGTTGGTTCAATTAACAACAGGTCAACATCATCTTAGGGGTGGTGGGCCCGGGTGTTAAAGACCGAATTGGGAATGCAAGTTGGACTTGCAAAGGCGGAATGAGTTCCCGCTTCTTTTTATCGGAGTCGCAAGTTCTCATATTATTGGGATGTGACAAAGATAGGAAAGGAGATCCCAGATCTTGCTTGAGATATAGCGGTAAGTATATCTCTTACTTTGAAAGACAATTAGGGAATAATCTTTCAAAGTTGACCTAGCAAGACAAATTTGATTTAAAATGCCTAAATCAAATTATTCTTAAAAATGAATATATAATTATTCTAATATAGTGCATTCTTAATTTCAGAAAATGAAGTCCATGAACCCACTTAGCAGGCTTCTAGAGGTCAACCAGTTGACCGGACCAAATTATTCGGATTGGATCCGAAATTTGGATCTTGTTCTCTGTGCAGAGCGCATCTCCTACGTGCTTAGCAAGGACAAGATAGCAAACCCTGTGACTGATGAAGACAAATCATATAATGATAAATATGATGAAGATAATAATCTGGCAAGATGTTACATCCTTGGTTCATTGTCCAATGTGCTTCAGAAGCAACATGTGGAAATGAACCATTGCCAAGAGATTATGCTGAGTCTGAAAGAAATGTTCGGTGACATAAACCGCACACAGCGTTATAATGTGATGAAAGAGCTTATTCGCTGCAAGATGCAGGAAGGGACCTCTGTCAGAGAACATGTGCTCAAAATGTTTGGGTACCTCTCTGAGCTGGAAACCCTGGGAGCCTACTTGGATTCTGAAATGCAAGCTGATTTCATTCTCCTGTCGCTCCCTAAGTCTTTCAACAACTTTGTTGTGTCTTACCACATGAACAAAGGTGATTTCACAAACGCTGGGCTGTTAGCTGCATTAAAGTCTGCAGAAGACGTCTTGAAGAAGGACGGCCCCTCTGCTAGTGCAATGGTTGCACAGGCAAGAGGAAAGCGCGGGCGGAAGCAAGGTTCTCAGAAGGGCCCAGCCTCGAAGAGAAAGAAGAAGAATCAAGGAGTTGGTTCATCTTCTAGTGCTTCCACACTGATGACATCGAAAAAGACCGATGTCTGTCACCACTGCAAGAAGCCGGGGCACTGGCGGCATAACTGCCCAGACTACCTGAAGTCTACCGACAAAGGTAAAGCCCCAGCAGGTATGAAATCTACTTTCATCATTGAAACCAGCTTTCTCGTTGGATGAGAAGGAAGTTGGGTTGTAGATTCTGGTGCTTCTGTTCATGTATGCAATTCATTGCATTTGTTTCAGGAAACTAGGAATCTGGAGCATGGGGAGATAGTTATCCAGATGGGATCTGATGCAAGTGTTGCAGCGGTCGCCATCGGGATGTGCAGACTGTCGTTATCTAGTGGTCGAGTCCTAGTACTTAAAGAGTGTCTTTATGTACCTGAAGTCAGAAGGAATTTAATATCTGTATCTAAGTTAGTTAGAAATGGATATTCCTTCATTTTCTGTAATAAATTAATCATAAACCGTTATGATAAATATATTGCGGATGGTATTTTGACTTCTGGTGGACTCTATGAATTGTGCATTGATGAATGTGTCATGAATGTTACTACCACTGATAATAAAAACCCCAAGAGATCCAGGGAGGATGGAAATCATTCAAACATGATTTGGCATCACAGGCTTGGTCATTTATCTGTTGATAGGATCAATAGATTGATAAAGGATGGACCTTTAGATTTTCTACAGGTTCAATCTTTACCTACCTGCGAACACTGCATTCGAGGTAAAATGACCAGAACACCTTTCCGTAACAAGGTTACGAGATGCGAGGGTATTCTCGACCTAATACATACTGATGTATGTGGTCCCTTCAATACCGCGACTAGAAATGGATATCGATATTATTTGACGTTTATCGATGACCATTCGCGATATGGGTTTATCTTCCTGTTACGTCATAAATCTGAAACCTTTGAAAAGTTCAAAGAGTTCAAGGCTTTGGTTGAGAACCAAGCAGACAGGAAGATTAAACGGATTCGGTCTGACCGAGGTGGTGAGTACCTCTCAGATGAATTCAAGGAATACCTTAAAGAGAGTGGAATTGTCTCCAATCTCACTCCTCCTGGAACTCCCCAACTTAATGGTGTTGCTGAAAGACGCAACAGGACCATCATGGACATGGTCCGTTCAATGATGAGTAAAGCACATTTACCTCTTAGTTTCTAGGGATATGCAGTAGAGACTGCAATATATATCCTAAACAAGATTCCTAGCAAGTCTATACCAAAGACTCCTCACGAGCTCTGGTATGGAACCAAACCTAGTGTTAAACACTTGAGGGTTTGGGGATGCTTGGTTCATGCGAAGAACGTGGACGCAAGTAAGCTAGAATCTCGCACTCGTGAGTGCTACTTCATTGGGTATGTTAAAGATGGTATTGGATACCAGCTTTATGACCCTGAGACCCAAAAGGTTTTTGTCTCTAGGGATGTGAAATTTCTGGAGGATGATTTCCTTAAAGGTCAAGACAAGAATGAAGTAGAGGAGCTCATTGAATCCCCTGAGGATTCTGAGATTCCTGAACCAGAAACTGAAGAGACAAATGAAGATGAAACACCCATACCTCTTCGAAGGAGTTCGAGGGTGTTTGCACCACCTGAAAGGTATGGATTCCATGTGTCAGGTGAGACTGACAATGATCCTTCTTCATATGATGAAGCACTTGCGGATCATGACATGGATAGATGGATGCTAGCAATGAAGTCTGAGATTGACTCCATGCATAAGAATGGTGTATGGACCCTAGAGGATCCACCTAGAGGGGTAAAACCCATTGGGTGTAAATGGATCTTCAAGAGAAAGAGGGGACCTAATGGGAAAGTAGAGACTTTCAAGGCACGGCTCGTGGCCAAGGGCTACACACAGAGAGAAGGCATCGACTACGATGAGACATTCTCTCCTGTGGCCATGCTTAAGTCCATCAAGACACTGCTAGCTATAGCTGCATCTCTTAACTACGACATCTGGCAGATGGACGTCAAGACGACTTTCCTCAATGGAAACCTCGAGGAGGATATCTATATGGAGTAGCCCCAGGGCTTCATAGCTGAGGACGGTAAAGTATGCAAGCTGAAGAAATCCATCTATGGGCTCAAACAAGCTTCTCGTAGCTGGAACATCAGATTTGACGAAACCATAAAGAGTTATGATTTTGTGCAAAACCCTGATGAACCTTGTGTGTACAAGAAGCTTAGTGGGAGCGCCATTGTGTTCATCATGCTTTATGTAGATGATATCCTTATCATTGGGAATGATACAGGAATGATGACCAGTGTGAAGATTTGGCTATCCCATACCTTCGAGATGAAAGATCTTGGAGAAGCCTCTTACATCTTAGGCCTGAAGTTGTTCAGAAACCGAGAAAAGAGAATATTGGGATTATCACAACATGGATACATCAAGAAGATTCTTGAACGATTCCGTATGGATAGTTCAAAGAAAGGATTCCTCCCCTTAGGACATGGTATCCATCTGTCCAAAGGAATGGCTCCTCAAAGTGTTGAGGAAAAGAAGGCCATGGCTGGATGCCCTTATGCATCAGCCGTAGGAAGCTTGATGTATGCCATGATGTGTACTAGGACAGACATCTGCCATGCAGTGGGAGTGGTAAGTCGTTACCAATCCTGCTATGGAGAAAAACACTGGAATGCAGTAAAGAACATATTCAAATATCGAAGACGGACACAAGATTACATCTTGGTCTATGGGGATGGTGATCTCCAAGTCTTGGGATATACAGATTCAGACTTCCAGTCAGATATTGATGATCGAAAGTTGACATCAGGGTTTGTATTCCTGTTGAATGGTGGTGCTGTGAGCTGGAGAAGCAAGAAGCAGGACACTACGGCGGATTCAACAACAGAAGCCGAATACATTGCCGCATCGGATGCTGCAAAGGAGGCGGTGTGGTTGCGCAAGTTCATCTTGGAACTTGGCGTAGTTTCCTCTGATACTCCCGTCCCGTTACTCTGCGATAACACTGGAGCCATTGCCCAAGCAAAGGAACCCAGGTGCCATCAGAAGAGCAAGCACGTGGAAAGGAAATACCACATCATTCGGGAGATTCAAAAGCGTGGTGATATCATCATCACCAAGGTGGCCTCTGCCGACAACATTGCTGATCCTCTTACCAAACCTTTGACACAGAAGGTTTTTGACCATCATGTAATGAGTATGGGTTTACGGATTGTACCTGAATGGTTCTGAGGGCTAGTGGGAGATTGTTAGACTTGTGAGCCCTGGGCGAACCATTCTTACAATAAATGTTATTGTAATATTAAAGTTTATCAATAAAAGTTATTGATGTTTCACTCCCTTTCTGAAATTATATGAATGAATGCACTATAAGGTCCCTCTGTACAATTAGGGTTATGTACCATGGCCAGCTTGATGATCATATAGCTGTTGTTTCATTAAATAAATCATAGAGGCTGGTGTTTAGATGAATATCTAAAGAGTTAGATGGAGGACTCATCAAACACCGTCAAATGATTGTCAAGTGGAGATCTCCAGCCTGAGTAGGAGATGGCAATCCTTTCTCACATAGGCTGATATCTGACCGACCTCTTGATGCAGGTCCTCTGCATGGGAATATTGATTCAGAGGTGTCAGATTAGTTAGGTCAATGGGTTGACCTAACGAGATCGAGATAACTTAAGTCCTATGTTGAATGCTGTCACAGCATAGGCACGCATCCTCTGACCGGAGACAGATATATTGCTATATATCTGAGTATGTACATTTGGCAGACCAATAGGTTGATGACCTAACCAAGGTCTATACACCGGCGAGCTGGTGTGCATATAAGGGTATATGAGCAATATGATCTCTCAAAGGGATCATACAGGTTCACTTGTGAACCGGAAGACATGAGCTCACTCATGAGGTATTGGGACCGATCAAATTCCATGCATGGTCGTCGTGCTTTGGAAGCATGACATGAATTTGAAGGTATGATATATGCTTTGGGAAAGCATATGATCGATACCAAATCCCAATGACCAAGATTGAGAAACTTAATGATTAAACCCTGAAGAAGACAGTATAAAATGATCTTGATCTTCGGGTTGATCATGGGTCTTCCAGTATGCAGGATGTACAGGTATTGGGAATACCTGAAGGGTGATGTGATCATAAACGATTGTATATACATGACGCTTCCATTCCGAGGGAGTGATGAAACAGGTCTGGATTTTAGTGACTCCTTTCAGTAGAGAAGCAATCCGATCTTAGTCCAAGTATTGGACATTGATCTGAATGGGATTCAGATTCAATGAGAAGATTGGATTTGCGGCCTTGATTTAATCAAGCATCTGTGAGAGGTCCGTAAGATCTGGATTTGAGATGAGATCTCAACCTCCAAGTCACTATACGTGGAATAATACAATCGCCCTGTCCTTATCTCCAAGTATTAGGCAGTCCTCATATCTCTTGAAGTAAAAAAAATGTTTTTGAATGATAGAGTTGGATTAATCCTTTACACTTACACATTCCACCCAGGATCTGAAAGGTTCAAGGAGACTTAGTTTTATGAGGTCTTTGAGATTTGAGGTTAACCAGCCTTAGCCATCAGGGTCATAGACTTAATCATCCACATTCCCCTAGTTCTCTAGATTTGCATGCTATATTCCATGCTTAGTCTCAGACATAAAAAAAATAATATGATCAGCACATCACATGCACGACTACGGTTTTTGATGAGATGCGTTGATTTTTCACTTGAGGGATTGGGATGAGGAATTCGAGTTTGGATTTGATCTAATGATGCTCGAGGATGGGATAAAATCTTTGAAGGGTTCATGAAACCTGAGTGTCAGCAATTTTAGCCAGTATGAGAACTTGGTTCTTATACTAATCTCTTGATATTGACCTAAGTGCCATAGTGTGAAATAAATAAAAAATGTTGATCAGTGTGCGCCAACTCTTGGTAAAAGCAGTGGAGCTAGCCAACAATATTACACAGCAATGAAATTTCAAAGAAAAGCTCTCATTCCACAAAGACAAATATCAAAGAGCTTCCACCAAAGGCGAGTGCTCCCAAACTTTTCAAAGTGTCCACTTGGACCACCGCTATTAGGACTAGGAGTTGGGCTTGCACCAAAAAAAAGGGTTCTACACTGTAAATGCTACAAGTCTGGGTGTCGAAGGTACGATAGGTACTCAAAAGAGACACACCCCGGTGTATTCCCAAGAAAACAAGTGCAGACGGCTCCAATTTCTCTTGACGGATGCACTGATCAACACCAAAAAAATGTGTTGCGTAAAAGGCACTAGAGAGAATCCTTGTTCCAATGAGAGGGAGAGAAGAAATGACACAAACCCATGCCCTCCATTACTGGCCTTCCATCTACATTTTTTAAGTCTGACAACTAAAGAGACGGTGGAATGGATGCATGATTTGATTTATTTCCTAGTGTTGAGGATTGGGTCCTTAGGAGATTTTCTCGGACCAAGACTTTGGGTCAAGACTTGACTCTACTCTCGGAATTGCAGTCAACACTAAATGTCATATCTTTAGATTATATGTACATCAGAGAGAGTCTAGAGAATTAGAGGAATTGGGTACCTCTTGGTTAAGGCTGGGTTGAACTCGAGAATTTCGGACCTCTAAGGATTGAGTCGACTTGAACAGATTGGATCATGTATTCACATGCACAAGGGGTTTAATCCAACTAAGTCATTTTTTTCTTTATGCTCGAAGACGAGCATAGTTTAAGTATACGGGGTTGATGAAACTCGATTTCATCATCTTTATTTCCAATTATTAACCCCCTTGCTTAAGCTATTTGTCAATAAAACCCAGATAATGTCCTGTAATTAACATAGTCTCAAATAAATTAAAAACCACAAAAATGGCAAAACAAAAATCTGTGGTATTTTTAACCTTAAAAATACCTTCAAAAATATTTGCTGTCTACAGATGACCTCCTCTCCACTTTTGGTATACATGAAACTTATAGATCTCATCAAGATCTACAATTTCATGTTTTGAGTTTTCTCAAATTCGACCATTTAACCCTTCAAAAATAAACATTCTGTGCGCAATAATCTGATTGGGCCACGTGGCCCATTCTGGTGAAGCGACGTGGCCCGGCCTCCTTTGTATCATCCGCCGCCGCCCAGGACCGTTAGATCTTCATCTCGATCCAATAGTTGAGCTTCCTCCACGTACGCCCTTATCCTCAGCCATCAGATCACCCAACAGAACTCATCACTGCCACTCGTTAGCGCTTCGCGCGTAGCTTGCCACGTGGTGCATTGAGCGCCATCCGATTCCGCCATCATCCCTCTAACTCGACCGTTCACATCACCCATGTTCCCAACCCTTCGATCAAACGCCTCTTTCGCATCTCGTCCGTCCGCTACCGCCGCTGCATCACCATGACACGTGGCACGCTCCCGACGCTTCGATCCCGCAGCGGCGATCTAATCCAAGCCGCTTCTTAGCGCCGCGCTCCCGGCCGTTCGATCACAAGATCCAACGGCCAGGGCCTCGTCTTCCTCCTCCCATAAGCCCCGTCAGAGTCCCGCGCCTCGCAGACCTTCTCCACCCTTCTAATTTTAGCCATAGCCCTGGTCATCCTCTCCATTCTCTAACCACCCTACGACCGAGCCCATTCATCCATGATCCTCGCGCACACGTCCTCCATCTGCGAGCCGCCTCCAGTCGCTCCATAATCCCCTCGCAATCCTCGGCTCCAACCACCTGGACCACCACCCCCTTCTTTTAAATACCTCGCCTCCTCCACTTATTTCCCTCATCCACCTTTAAGCGGGACACGACCCAGCTCTCCGCCACCTCCCAGTGACAGGGGGAGGTGGCTGGATCGAGCGACGACGACCGTCGTCCCCGGTGAGATCCACCACCGATCATGGTGGTGTCGCGGTGCCATAGCGACCGCCCGAGCTCGCTTGGACGGCCGCCCAGTATGTGCGACGACCCCGAGGTATTCCGATGACCTCGAGCCCACACCACTACCTCCATCTCCGGCCAGGTAAGCCCTCCGATCCCTTTTGTATTTTTCTTTATTTTCTCTTAATTTTCCAAGTTGATACACCCATCTCCTAACTCCATTGTTCACTCCACGAGCTACGCCTTCACCCCACCTTCCACGCAAGCTACTCCGATCACCCCCTTCCTCTGTCAAGACCTCCGTCATCCCAGGCTTTCTCCTCCGTCAGAGGCGGAGGAGAACCCACTAGGGGCTCCGCTTCCTCGCCTTCGCCAAGCCCTCCGTCCACCTCATCTCGCACGCACACACGTCCCGCTTTCACCTAACCCCCTTTGCAGGTCCTCATCTTCATTGGCCGGACCTCGGGCGGAGCTAGGTTCTAGAGCTCCGCCTCCGGCGATCAGGTGTCAGCAACACACTTCAGACGCTCCGGCTGCTCCTCCGACCTCGGGTCTTCGTCACCAGACCTTCAGCGTCCGTCCCCGAGCTTCACCGAGCACAGCTAAGCGCGGAGGAGCTCCAGGCCTTCTGCTGGAGCTCCAATCGCGCCGCTACCCGACGAGGAAGAAGGAAGAGCAGATACCGTTGGATCTCGCCCCACGGCGGAGATCCAACGGCCCTGGAGCAACCACGTCACCATCCCGGAGCGCGGAGGCTCGGTGGGACCGAGCCTCTCCCGAGGAAACCTCGAGCTGCCACGTGGCCCGAGCCACCTGCTACGGCCACCCGAAGCAGCGTCGAACCTCGCCCCCATCCTAGCCTGAGCTCACGTACCTCATGCACGTGGGTTCTGGGCTTTTTGCATCGGCACTCTCACACCTTCCGCATATTACTTCCAGGTCCTGATACCACGTGGCAGTCCCGAGACTACCCCGAGCCTCATCGACATCAAGCCTGGAGGCTCGTGTATTCCGAGCCAACTCGAAGCAGCAACGAGCCTCTTCCGAGCCCGAGCCGCCCTCCGAACCTGGATGGTGCGTGCATAGCACGTGACATCTGGGTGATTTACGCAGAAGCCCCGCCGACTTCTCCAAATAAGCAAACGGGTCCTGATGACACGTGCAGACCACGCATGCAGGGGGGAATTTGCATTGAAACTCTCGCGGGTTTTCAAAATTGCAAAACTACCCCTGTGTGTGGATAAATTACAGGGAGGTCCTCGTACTTTTTCATATTTATATTTTAGTCCCTCTCAGGGACCTGTTTGTAGTTATCTTTTCATGTTTTCTTTCATTTATGCCCTTGTTTTCTTTCTTGCATATCTTGAGCTACATATATCCGATTGAGTTGATTTCAGTTTCATTTTGAAGCTCTTCTCGTCATCTTTCTTATGGCATACTTAACTTTTAGTTTTGACACTATGATCTGTAATGCACTATTTGATTAACTAAGTGACCAGATTTCTATTGCCTAGACGCTATATAAATGGAAATTGCTTCATTAATTGATTCTGTTTGACTCGCATATTTTATGGCTCAAATCATTATCATTTCGGGCATATCTCCATTACATCGCATTGCATTTATCTGCATGATAAAAAAAATCAAATAAAAAATGCATGTTTGTTTTAATGCTTTGTCTTGTCTTGTCCTCTTGCATACGTTGACCAATATGCCTTTAACTTAACACTTAATTAAATAGATGAAAATCTGGATAATGCAAGAGAGGCTCGTGTCCCTGAGTTCGATCTTGGTTTCTTGCCAAGTAAAATAAAAAATAATTACGACTATCTTATTCTTATTCGACATATCAATCAGATGGTCTCTTTGATAGACCAAATTCGGCCCGACTGCTACGACAATTCCAAGTGCTAATTACACTCTTTTAAAGTGCCGAATTTGCTGCTTATCAGTGACCCACCTTATTTTCACCCATTTATCATGCCTCCTTCATATCATGATTTCCCTCGAGTAGCTCATCCTTATGCAGCCTGCCTGCCTCTCTCTATAGCCTTATGCCTAGCTCCCACCAACCCTTTCCTCTGCGCATGCCATCTCTTCTCGAAACTCCATCCATTTATGTGCATAAATAATTGACCTCCATCCCTCTTTTGATTTTTGATCTATTTCTTCCCAATGGAACCCTCAAACCATAGCACGAGTGTGTTGAGCTTGGTCACTACTCGCTCCGTGAGAAATTTACAGTGCACAGGATGTGTGGAAGATGCGATCCTTCTTTGTCGAGCATCTTCGGTGAGCTTCTATTCTCCCTATTCTCTTAGTAGGTATGAGATCTTTTCTATGCATTTTCCCATAACTTTTCATTCCAGTAGTGTAGTTTAGGTTTTAGTTTGTAGGATTAGGTTGTAGGCTAACTTAATTTGGTAGTTTTTCGATTGTTGGAGCATTATGCTCCATCTCTAATTCTCCGTGGATTCCACCCTATTTCCACCCGCCATTTCTCTTCATCTTCACCCCTTACATTTTTCTGCATCACACACACATTT
Source organism: Ottelia alismoides (assembly GCA_037367405.1). NCBI lineage: Eukaryota > Viridiplantae > Streptophyta > Magnoliopsida > Alismatales > Hydrocharitaceae > Ottelia > Ottelia alismoides. The sequence continues at coordinate 259,641 of JAZKJV010000124.1, forward strand.
CCACCCTTGATTCTGCACAAATCACGATATGACAAGCTCCTCTCTTCCGTCTCCGTCGGAGCTTCACCATCCCATTCATTCACTTGCTACGAACCTCAACTCTGGGCCGAGGATCTTATCTTTGAGTCGTTCTTTAATTTTGTGAAGGATTTGGGCCTTAACGAACCACCTGGAGACACATCCAATCTCTAATTAGAGCTTTGGATGATGTTAAGCTCCAGGCCCCCTCTGATGGGGCCCAGACATCTATGAGAGCCTTGCAGGTGCAGAAGGTTCCTAGGAAGCCTTGGAGACCATCAGCGAAGGAAGATGAGGCTGGAGAATGCCAGAATCCATGATCGAAGTTAGTGGAAGAATACCTTCGTCCCCGTTCTTCTAAACACCCGCACCGTTGTGCGATCAAGACCCGACCAAAATCTAATCTGGGCCCTACATTTGAGACGAAACATCGTCCGTCCCCCAACGTCAGATCCACCATGTGGAGCGCTACAAGCCATCATATGAAGCGTACTTAAAGGGGTAAATATCCTAGCTCCTCTCACTTATTTTTATATTTATTAAAAGGTTATGTAAATAATAGGTCACGTTCTATATTTTGTGTACAATTTGCAACAGATCCCTTTAACTTATTGCATATTGCATCAAGGTCCATTCCAGCTCACCTCACATGGCAGCCCACGTGAGGTGGGAAAATTGCAAGGGACCCCTCTCACATCATAGTATATATATTTAGTACTAAAAGTTGTAAAAATAGAGTAATATTTTGAGTTTTTTTGCACAAAGATCCCTGTAATATATTTTTATTGCATAAATGCACCTATTAGTCTTGTAATTATTTATTTGCATTTCTATTTTCTTAAAACAACTTCTGTGCATCTTAAATATTGGAAAATCATAGTAAATGGTTGCAATGATGCTTGTCCATGCCATAATTTTTTATTAGCATCTACTTGCATTTTCCATTTCTTAAAAATAAAATGGGAGCTATTTATTCTATTTTTGCCTCGGAAAATACAAAAAATATAAAACTAACTTTAGAATTCTAAAAAATTACATAATATACATTATTATGATATAACTCTAGACCAAAAATCACAGAAAAGTACAAAAAATCATTAAAAATTGTGAAAACCTAAAAACTCTATAAAAAATAGTAAATTATAACAAGGGATAAGACTAGAGAGCTATGCATGCCAATAGAAAGACAATGGAAAGAGCTTTAAAACAAGATCATTTTTACTTAATTTGAAGTTCACATGCTCAAGTTATTAAGAAAACATTTTCAGGGATCTTTTTGTAGAGTGACCATAATTTAAATGCATTAAGGAGTACTTAAACATTGCAAACATGGTTTATTTACAATAAAAATAAGTCCTAACGATTTCTCTATAAAAATTCCAAGTAAATGGGGCTATTATGTAATTTTTGAAATCTATCGGGATCTACATGAAATTTCTCTAGGTGATGCACGTGATGTACAAGTGGAGGACACGAATGAAATATGTGGAATGGCCTTGGCCAAGATTGTATTTCCCTGCCCACGTGTGAGATCCATGTGATGGAAAGGCTCAGCAGGTGGGTCAGACAACACTTGAGGTTCAACATAACATGGCAAAGTGGGTGAGGTTTGGGCAGTCCCGAGCCTGCTGAGGTGGCATGGAGGCTCTGGCGATCTTAATTCGATCATAGGCATTGGTGATTTGATTCGGTCAAAGAATGGGAATGTGCGTCTAATAAAATGGGTGCACAGTGGAGGTGATGGTGATCAAGGTACTCACCATAGAAAAATAAGAATGATGAGGTGAACGAAGGTGCTTGGGTTGGAGTAGATGTGCTCCGGGTCTTTGTTTGAAGTTGCGGAGATGCCTATGCTCGAGTAGCATGTGGAGGATTGTTGCAATGATGGAGGGGAATCCATCATATCTCACCGTATAAGCGTATCAGTTGTCGTTTTACCTGGAGACCTCAGCTGTCACCTGGAGGACTCAGGGGGCTCGGGTGGTTCTCGTGTGAAGGTGGATCAATTAGGAACAAAGGTTATCGATGAAACTAAGTAGGCTCCAGGTGACGCGAGGAGGTGGTTACGAGGGAATGGAGGAGAGTGTGGGCATGGAGGGTTGAGCGTGACAGGTTGGTAATGGAGAAGAATGATGCGGCTTTCGTTAACTGCTAGATGTCGAGGTGATGTGTGGAGTGTCGAGGAAAAAGGAGAGGAGGGGAGTCAACGCAATGGATCATGGGGTAGGAGCGATTGCTGGAGTCGGATGACGAGCAGGGACTGTTGGATCTAGGGATCCAACGTGACCCTGATGGGTGGGGTCGAATGGCGGATCAACAATGACATCACCCATTGGATCAAGTGATCCAACAATGCTTGTAGAGGCAAGATGAATGGGTGGAGTACTGTTGGATTGGGAGGATCCAACGGTTGAGGAAGAAAGTGGAGTGTAAAGCAGGATCACTACATGGCCTACCCAGAGGGACTCACATGGCCAAATAGGAAAAAAAGGAAAAATAAGAAGATAAATACAAATAAAAAATAAATACTAAATGTACTCATTGATGAATCTCGTATTCATCATGCTAAAAGTCACAAATTAAACCCCTGTCTTAATCAATCCAATAAAAATCATCATTAATTCTTTATTATTATCTTGTAATATATTGTGTATAACTAACCCATAATTAATTGTATTCATTCAGTATTAATCTTGTAATTATTTTATTATCAAAAATCCCTGAAAATTAGGTAGAGTAATTAGAATACCACTAACACTTAAAAAGACTAAAAATACAAAAACAACTCAAAAGATAAAAATCTGTGTTTTTACCCCCTTGAAAATGCCTCCAAAAATACTTTTTTATAAAAATGACCTCTTTTGGCTTTTTGCCCACATGAAACTTATAGATCTCATCAAGAGGAACAACTTTCATGTTTTGACTTTTCCTAATTTTACCTCTAACTATTTCTTTTATATTTATCTTTATTTTCACTTTTTTCTAATTTTCTAATTGAGCCACGTGGCGCCCTCTGGGCCGCCCACGTGGCCCGCCTCTCCTGTCGCCATCCGCCACTCATTATGACCCTTGGATCGAGCTCGCCCCGATGCCATCTCCACCGTTCATCAGTCGCTCCACCTTAGCCGTCCGATCTGATCACTGATCAGATCTCAGCCACTTCTTCCTGCCTAACTCTCAACCACATGATGCTCTCCCATCCCATGGTCCTCCTCGCACCACGTCACCCACTCTCCACCGCCGTAGGATAAAACCCTCAGATCGCATCCTAGCCATCCATCAGCGCCTAAGTCAATGCCATTGGATCAGATCTCTGGATCTGATGCTAATCCTTTGAACGCGCCTCCATTCGAGCCGTTGGATCATTAGATCCAACAATGCTCGTTCATCGTCCTCCTACAACTCGTCTGTTATACCCCACGAGTCAGCCACCCCTTCCAATTTTGGAAGGCATTATAGATACCCCTCCGCATCCTAACGGCTGCTCCACGTAGCCCTATCCTCCGCCTCCTTCGCGTAACTCCCAAGACTGCCCCCTTCACTCCACCAGTCGTTACCACCATCACCATTACACCCTCAACCACCTGTAACATCTCCACCTCCTACTATAAATCACCCTCTCCTCTCACCGTCAACCCTCGTCCACCAACTCACGGGCCAAGGCCCAACCTCCATCATCTCCGGTAACAGCGGAGGATGACAATCACGAGGTGACGACAACCTTCTTCGCACAGGTGTTAAACCATGGCCTCCGACCATGACGCGTCGTGCCCAAGGTTGAGCACGCCGGGCGATGACCCGAGCTTCGAATGAAGCTCAGCCCATGCCTCTCCCTCAGCCGATCGCCCGGCTCCGTCCAGTTACCTTTTATTTGTTTCCTTCCTTATTTCTCTTAATTTTCCTGACATCCTCACTTGCCACCACCCTCACCTAACCACCTCACGACCTCCGCCCAACCTCCAGCATCTCCGCCCACCACTCCCCTTACCCTTCCTTTTTCTCCACAATTTCCTCCGCTCCGACCCACCTTCTTCTCCACCTTACTGGAGAAGAAGCCTCACGGCCACCGCTCCCTTCGCCTCCACGACCTCTGTTCACCCCATCTCACTCGTACTTCACAAACTCGCACGCCTCGGCTATAAGATAACACTTGCAGCTACCCGCCTCTTCAATGGTAGGAGCTCGTATTCCATCTCCGACCTCAAGCTCCGCACCCGGCAGTTCCTGATTGATCAGCCGATCCATTTACACACGAAGGACTGCCGCACCACCAGCTCCTTCGCGAAGACCCTATCTTTCTTCCCCGACCTTCAGAGGGCCTCGCGGAGCATGGTGGAGCTTCACATGTCTTACCGGAGCCCCGCCTTCTCCGACGAGCCGCGGCGGAGGATGAATGGAAGGTGCCGTCTGATCATCCAGATCAGATAACCAGGATGAAGATACATGTCAACCCGAGCCTCCAACATCACCTACAGGCTCGGGTCCACCAAACCTCGCTCTGTGCCTTAGTATGATGCCACGTGTCCCGAACCAGTGAAGCCTCCTGAACCTAGGTCCCTCACATGCATCCCATGTGAAGGCTTGGGTAATTTACGTGAAAGACCCCGGAGGTTTTTATATTTACACTTTGGTCCTCTAAGCTTGTGCCTCACGTGCGTGCCTAGGGTATTTTACAGGGAGGCACAGCCGGGTTCCATTATTTACACAAATGTCCCCGCGCACATGGAATAATTACAAGGGGCCCAAGTGATTTTTTGGAAATCACAAATAGGTCCCTCCAAGGACCTATATGTAATATTTATCCTTTTATTTCTTGCATTTTTATTAAAATTATTCCCTTGCATTATTTTCTTTATAACTTGAGCATCGTAGGTCCAAATTGCATGATTTTAGTGTCGTTTTCATCCTTGTTTCTTCATCTACATCATGGCATGTTTATTTTCTCATCTGATATAATTATTAAAAGAAGTGATTTTTAATGTTAGATGGTGACCTTGCTCTACTTTTCCTTGCTCTGATTTGATGACTTACTTTGCGGTTGTACTCAAAATGACTCTAACTTCAAACTATATTCTGTTGCTCAACTTAGTGATCCTTTAGGGCATTTTTTGTAATTATTTATTTTGCATAACCTTTCATTATTTTCATGCATCATTTTATAATTGTCTAAAAATAAACTAATGATTGCATGCATCACTTATTCTGCATATTGCATCTTGTGCATATGCATGAAGGACTGTAATTGAGAAATAATTCACACATGTTCTGAACTGATCGAAATTCAATAAATAGATAGAGTAGCTCGTTCCCTGTGTTCGACCTTGGTAGATTTGCCAAGTAAAAATACTCCACAACATTCAAAGCTTGTGGTTTTTGATCGACCGATCTTCGCCTCCTATACGACAATTATCGATTATTAAAGAGGCGGATTTCGTGCTCATCAAATGGCACCGTTGCCGGGGACACAACTCAACTTTATATATTTATTGAATTTTTCTTTATTTTTATGTTGAATATTTTCAAGATTCATAAGTCTTACTTTCATGAATTATTTTTGCATCATGTCTGCTAATTTAATTCTTATCAATATTTCTAACATTTCTTTTTTATGATAGGGCCCATGAAGATCGAGGACGCTTGATGTCCATGGAGGCGTGGAGTTGGGAGCTCTCACTGAAGAGACCGCAAAAGACTTGGTGGAGAATTTTTAGGAAATTTTAGCAGTCATGTATTTGCATACTGTATTAAAAAAACATGCTTATGCATATTTATTTTAACAGTCCTCATTAGCGGGCTTGCATGTTGTAAAAAAAGAAAGAAAAATAAGAAGAAAAAAAGGAAGAAAAAAGAAGGAAAAAGATCACTTGATGATCTACAACCCCCCCACCCCCCCCCACACACACACTTACACACTTGCACATATACACTCACCCCATCCGTCCTTGTATCGTAATGTAAATATTCCTCCAAACACAAGAACCCCTCCCAACTCAGATCCGTTACTTGGGCTATGTGTAGCCTAAGTATAGGGGGAACCCGCCTATTCATCCATCCTTCTAATTGTCTTCTTGTACTTAGGTCAATTTTTGTCCTAAGTATAGGGGGACCCTCCTCCTCCTCAGTTCCGCTATATCACCCTATATTTGACCAAGTCATGCCTTCATATCAGTTGTGCTATGAGGACATAGCAAAAATTAAGTATAGGGGGTATAACGTATATTAATGTATATTTACTTTAGTCATAGCTCGTATTTTTAAACCTTTTGAAAATTCTTTTTTGAGCTTGGTTTTAGTATTTCTGTGAACTGAGTTTTGTAAAAACCTGGTAAAAATGTTTTCTTCAAAAATTGAGCGATTAATTTGTGTAAATAATCCCTTTCAAAAAAATTTGAAAATTTGAAAACCTTTCTTTGAATTAGACTTTGACTACTAGGCTTAGTAGATACTTTCATTGAGGGAACTTCGGTCTCCCTTAGCAGAGTGGGTGGTTTAGAGGATAATGTATATTGGCTCCGTCCTTAAGGAACACAGGTCCGTCTAATGGCCCGTACTTACACCCATACTAGCTGAGAGTAGATACTTTTATTCATTTGAGCCTGGGATAGTCATTGTCTCTCCAAAGAATAAAAAATTAAATTACATAAAAATCTGCATAAAAAATCACACAAAAAATCACTAACTAAGGAGTTGGTGTATTCTTGACACAATCACATTCACTCAAGGCTTGAGGATTTTGAGGACACTGGATTTCTGTGATCTTGAACGTCTGAGTTAACATGCCTTAGTCATTAGGGTTTTTAAGCTTAATTATCCACACTTCCCTGGTTTGAAAGATTTGAGCGCTATATTGCACTCTTCATCTCTACCTTCAAAAGAATATGATCGTCACAATCATTTCACAACTGCATGATTGATGAGATGAGTTGAGATATCACTTGAGGAACTAGGACTAGAAATTTGAGTTTAGACCCGATCTAATGATATTCGAGGATGGGATAAAGTTAATGAATGCTTCAGAAAACCTGAGTGTCAGCAAAACCCTAGCCAGTATGTGAACAAGATTCATATGCTATCTCTTTTATATCTACCTATGTAACACGATGTGATGAAACATAATGATAATTGTTGAATAGTGTGCCAACATTTGGTAAAAGCAGTGGAGCTAGAAAACAAAAGCAAAGAAATATCAAAGAAAAGCTCTATCATCTAAAGTTAAATTACAAAAAGAGCTTCATCTAAAGGCGAGCGCTCCCAAACTTTTTAAAAGTGTCCACTTGGACCAAGCGCTAATTAGGACCAAGGAGTCGGGCTGACACCAAAAAAGAGTTTTGCATCGTAAATGCTACAAGTCTGGGTGTCAAAGGTATCTTAGATACTTAAAAGAGACACACCCCGGTGTACTCCCACAAAAATAAGTGCAGACGACTCCAACTCTCTTGACGGACACATTGATCAACAATCTAAAAATTTACATGTGTTGAGTAAAAAGGCACTCGAGAGGCCCCTTGTTCCAATGTGAGGGAGAGAGAAATAGACACAATCCTATGCCCTCCATTATCTGGCCGTCCATTTACACTTTTAAGTCTGACAAACTAATGAGACGGATGACTGAAGCAAGAATAAACTTATTCCCTAGTAGATGAGGTCTAGAGGAGAGTCTCTTGGATTGA